>JAUDJI010000849.1:0-10573 GCA_037389245.1 Oryzias sinensis | reverse complement strand
CAGTCAAAGGCGCGAGTCGAGCTGGAGACAGGAACCACAGCCAGGTGTAGGAGTGGAGCAAAGGCGAGGTAGACGGTCAGGAACTGGAGCACGGATGAGCCAATTGGAGTCTGGAAGCACTCCCACTCCCCAGGAGGGGAGAGGAAAAGAGGGACAATACATGAATCGCACTGTTCCAAACAGAGGTATGGAGAACTAAATGATAAATTATGATCAGGAATGGAGGAGAGGAAGGGTAGAAGTAGAAAAGAAAAGAAGACAGAACCCCAGTGCACCATAGTTACCCCAGCTTCAACTTCTAGCAGCCTTTTAAAAGAAATAGTTAAGTTTAATTTAAACACATTAACATTAAGTTAAATAATCTCTGAATACTAACTAGTCTGACAATAAGCCTGTCCAAAGAGGAATGTTTTCAGTCTAACTTTGAATGTAGAAACTGAGTCGGCCTCTCTTACATGAGCTGGGAGTTTATTCCATAAGACAGGGGCTTGGTGGCTAAACGCTCTACCTCCAACCGTACTTTTACTAATTCTAGGAACCACAAGCAGTCCTGCATTTTGCGAGCGAAGTGTTCTCATTGGATGGTAAGGGACTATGAGGTCCTTAATATAGGACGGGGCCATTCCATGTAAGGCCTTATAGGTTAACAGGAGGATCTTGAACTTGATTCTGGAATCAACTGGGAGCCAATGGAGCGAAACTAACACAGGAGTGATGTGATCTCTTCTGCTAGTTCCAGCTAACAATCTAGCTGCTGCGTTCTGAACAAGCTGGAGACTTCTTAAGGAACTCTTAGGACACGCTGCTAACAAGGAGTTACAGTAATCCAGCCTCGACGTAACAAATGCATGAATGAGTTTTTCAGCATCACTCTTAGAAAGTATATTTCTGATCTTAGCAATATTCCGCAGATGGAAAAAGGCAGTTCTACACGCCTGAGATATGTTAGCCTTAAATGATAAATCCTGGTCAAATAAAACCCCAAGGTTTCTAACTGTGGAATTGGGGGCTATACTTATGCCATCCAGGGAGACTATCTGAGCAGACAGAGCATCTCTGAGGTTTTTAGGTCCAAGTATAATGACCTCAGTTTTTTCTGGGTTTAGGAGGAGGTAATTAATTGTCATCCAGGTCTTGATGTCACTGATGCAGGCATTCAGTTTCTCTATCTGGTCATTCTGGTCAGGCTTCATGGATAAATACAACTGCGTATCGTCGGCATAACAATGAAAATTAATGCTGTGTTTCCTGAGTGGTACACACTCAGGAAACACAGCAGGTGTGTACCACACCTGAAAAGGTGTGGTACACACCTTTTCACCAAACAGAAACGTGACTATTTGTCTCCCTTTAATAGGCAGACTGACTGATTATGGCTTTGAAAACAGCTGTGATGTCAATTAAAGGACATACCTGAGTTCATCATAATCCCCTGGGTAATTAGTTCTCTGTCTTTTATGGAGGTAGCATCATTTTTGTCCAGCCCTATTTCATTAGTTTGTTTTTTTAGATAATCCTGTTAAACAACAACTCAAAAGTAATGGCTGATTTTGATGATTTAATTTTCAATAAATTTTAATTGGGGGTTTTAAAAGCATTCAACCCTTTGTTTTCCTGTTTCTCTTTATTTCTTTATTTATTTATTGTTACTTTTGAACATTTCAAGTCATTTCAGTGAGCATTGTGGACTCTCTTTCTTTAATTGAGGGGTACCGACAATTTTGTCCACCACTATATTCTGTGAACAGACAAAACCAATAGTGAGGAGATGTTCCAGGCATGTCCCACTGGGTGGAAGTCCCGGGAAAGACCCAGGAAAGGCTGGAGTTATGTCTTTCGGCTGGCATGGGAGCGCATTTGGGTCCCCCCAGAGGACCTGGAGGAAGTGGCAGAGGAGAGGGAAGTCTGGGCATTTTTGCTTAGACTGCTACCTAGGGTGTCAAATCAGAACGCAATGTAATGCGCATCAAAACCGTAAAACCGCTAATCAAAATGCATACATTGAGAACCAAAACCCATATTTTGCAACGAAAGGCACAATCATATTTCTGAGGTGCCGATTTTTTTTCTCGCCATTCTGAAATCATCTTTTTGAGTTGCACTTTTATTTTTTACGGTTGTGATCCTAAAACCTGCACACGTAAAATCAGTGAGGCGGGACATCCCCGACATCCAGTAGCTACTGGACTCTGAGTGACTCTGAGTCTTTCTTCAACATACCAGTTACAGAATGGAACGTTTTTCAAATCTTTTACCATATTAAACAATCAAACGTGTACTCTAAGTAACCAGAGGATGCCAGCATCGTCAGATTATAATGGCTTAGATTAAACTGCGCTTTTCCAAACGCTCAAAGCGCTTAAATTGTGTCCATTATTCATTCACTCCTCATTCATACATGGCTACTAATGCCCTGGGGCAGAGTAACAGAGGCGTAGCTGCCCATTTCGCAGGCCCCTGGCCCCTCTGGGCTGTAGGCACCAGAGGCACCAGTGTGAACATTCACCAGTTCATTCATACACATTCACACTTCAGTGGAGCCACACTGGAGGCAGGGAGGGGGGAGTGTCTTGCCCAAGGACACAACGACAGTTGGCTGGGGGGAATCGCCGACCCTTCAATCATTGGACGACCTGCTCAACCGCCTGAGCCACTCCCACCCATATAAGCTCCACCAGTAACTGCTTGTTAAAAAAAGGAAGAAAGTAGAATGGAAGAAGAATAGAAAGTAAGATGTTGCATGACAAACTATACCATTGTATAGGCTGGATAACGCCTTGGAGGTGTCTATTTTCAGAAAAGAATGGCCTTTGCTGAAGCAACCGTTCTCTTCCCTGCTCTGTTCAGGCCTCCACATAATACATGAATTGGTTGGGTGCATTTGGTCAAATTTGTACTTTAGCAATCACTGTGATCTCTTCCTGTCCTCACCTTGACCTTTTTACTGCTGACACTTGCACTTTTACATTTCGTCTTTTAACATACATCAAAAACATGTAAACATTTTGAATGAATGAATTTCTGTAATTAATTTTGTTTTCCTGTATTTACTGTTTTATTATATACATTTAGTGATTTAATGTCACTTTTTAACATGAAAAGTTTTTGATTTAGGTGATTTTTAGTGTGAATTCCCTTATTAATGGGTTAAGCTAAAGGTGAATACAAAAACGCATTTTCAGCGCGTTCTTGAATGCACCACACATTCTGATTGCATATGTAGCATTACACATAGCATGCAGCGTGTTTACAATCTGACAAATCCCATTTTAGACCTCAGGAAACTTTCCAGGCTCTCTCACTGCTTTCAGGCGGCTGAGCAGCGTCCTGCACCTATAGGAATGTGATTTAACGAGGAAGAGGGCAGTTCTGCTCAGTCCAAATGTACTATTTAACCCATTTTAATCTCTTACCTTTTCAACTAATGTATTACTTTAAATGTCTTGAGTAAAACTGTGAAAAAGAGAGAATCAAGCTCTTAAAGGTTGTGTGCGTGGCTCTCAAAAGAGCCGTTGTGGGTCAGTCCTTGGAGGAGAGAAAACTGGATTCTGGAGCTGCCATGGGTCTGCTCCCTCTGCAGGAAAGTGGATCATGAAGGAGTCTCGCAGCTGGAGAGCCTCTCTGTTGGCAGCAACCTATTTGATCCCGTGCAGCGGTTGTCTTCAGTTACCACAGCCTCATCACTGCAGGTTCCTGTGATGCTTTGGACCTGATGAAGCTGTGCAGAACATGACAACGTCACACTCTGGGACTAGGAGTGAGCCGGTTGCTGTTGCTCCACTCATGGTACTGCCTTGGGACGCTGCAATCGTCTGCACAGTTAATTCATTCGCCGCCAGCAAAGCCATACCCCGGGGGGGTCTCGTCCACTCCATGATCCAAGTCCTTTTTATACCTCGGACATTTTAGGTTATATTTGGAGGAGATTTGAGTTGGGTTATTTGTGCCATAATCATTAAAGTGTATTTTGTTACGAGAAATATCTTGTCGTTCTTGCGGCCTGACAGGTTTTTCACCTGCCCTGGTGGGACCCCCATAAATGTTACACTACTACTACTAATAATAAAGACAACAGACAAGAGCATAAAGTCTTCTTTCTCTTTCGGCTTTTCCCATCAGGGGTCGCCACAGTGAACAAGTCGCATGGTAAACTTGGCAATGTTTTACGCCGGATGCCCTTCCTGACGCAACCTTCTCAAAGCAACCGGGCTTGGGACTGGCACAGAAGTATAGAAGGGAACATGGAGCAGCCTGGATTTGAACCCTGGTTTCACAGACGGAAGGCGCCGCAAACCAGCATGAGCTAAACCGGCTCCTAGAATGGAGGCGGGTCTCCGCACCAGTTTGTTGATCCTCTTCCTGTTCCTGTCAGTGCAAAGCTGATAACTTAAAACCAAATAGGATTTCTCTCCAAATATGTCAGCTGCCCCCCCCCCAAGTCCATCCAGAAGTTCAGTCTAACTCAAGCACACAAATAATTATTTCTAGATTATTTTTCTTTAAGGATTTTTTTAAATCAGACTTTTTTTTTTTTTACAGAATTCAATTTGTAGTTTATGCCGACTTCTCACTGATGAGGGTTTTATCAACAGAACCGAAGGGCTTGATCATTTTCCCACAGTCTGATCTGCCACAGGAACGTGAAGCCAGACTGTGAATAAACCTTTCACCCAGCAGCACTATTGTGGATGGATTATATGGATGCGTACTCCCCTCACTCTGCACACCAAATCAAACCCTGCAACAGCCTCTGGGAAAACTCCACCAAAGTTCTCCAACAGACAGAAAAGAGCAAATGATGATTATTCAGATGGGTCAGATAAGGACTTTTTCAACCTCCTTTAATCTGTTTTATAATGGAAAATAAATAACATCCACGCACAAATGAGAGCTCTCAAGTACAAAAATTATTCTCCTGTTTTTTTTTCCCCCCATGGGAGGTCATTTAAGTCTGAGCTTGAAGGCAGAAGACATTATGTTGGGAAAGAATAATGCGTCCTGAAGTTTGAACAAATCTACTTTTCTCCTGATTCTCGAAGCTTCAGGCTACAGCATCATTTCACCAAATCTCACAGAAGTAGGGATTTACCACTGAACCGCATGAAGCAGGGAAAGCGGTTGAAGCCACAGAGGAGCCAGAAATGGAATTCTGAAGGTCTTCTTCATGTCAGCTTCTTATAATGGCTGATGGCTGATCAACTTTTAACCAAAGGCTGATGATACAATGTACAGCTGAGCAAAGGAAACTAAAGTATTACAAAGACCTGCAGAATTCCTTCATAAATGTGCAGGTGGGAGAAAATATAATCACAGTATTTCTCTCCTTCCAAGTCTTTTCCCACAGGATGAAGTGGAAGAAGTGAGACAGAACCATCTGTTAGCTTGTACACTGCTGCTCCCTGGAGGTTATACATTCAAATTACAACATGCTTCTGTTTCACTGCAAAAGCTGAGAGCCTCAATTTTCCTTAGTAGTTCAGCTGAGTTGTTAATAATCAGGTCTATCACACACACCAACGGCATCATTAAGACATTAAAGTAACAGTTTCTCTTGCAACTTTTTGTACATTTTTGGACATTCATAACTATTTAACCCTTTCATTCAGTGGGGCAAAATAGTTTTTTGTCAAGTTCCCCCACTTAAAAAGACGAGAGAGCCCTGTAACTTTATTCATACATATACAGTACAGACCAAACGTTTGGACACACCTTCTCATTCAAATGAATGAGAAGGTGTGTCCGAACTTTTGGCCTGTACTGTACCTCAAATATGAGAGACAAGAACGTTCTTGATCACAAGAACAGTGAGCAGAAATCCCAGAACCACACATGGGGACCTAGTGAATGACCTGCAGAGAGCTGGGACCAAAGTAACAAATGGTACCATCAGTAACACACTACACCACCAGGGACTCAAACCCTGCGGTGCCAGACGTGTCCCCCTGCTAAAGCCAGAACTTGAACAGAGCCGTGTAAAGTCTGCTAGGGAGCGTTTGGATGATCCAGAAGAGGATTGAGAGAATGTCCTATGGTCAGATGAAAACAAAATAGAACTTTTTAGTAAGAACTCTACTCATCATGTTTGGAGGAGAAAGAATTCTGAGTTCTATCCCAAGTACATCATACCTACTGTAAAGCATGGGGGTGGAAACATCATGCTTTAAAGCTTTTTTGTTTTTAGCAAAGAGTCTGTGTAAAGCACGGGTCAAACTCAAGGCCCACGGGCCAAATGTGGCCCTCCATGTCATTTTATGTGGCCCACCAGAGCATAAAAGTTTTTAATTTCTTAAAATAAAAAATAAAAATTGGTGTGTATTTATTCATATATACGGGGAATCTGACTTAAAATATGGGGTTGGGCAACTATAAATTAGGACTTAAACACTGTCCATATAACCTAACCTGATCAAATGTAAAAGGATTTATGCTAGAGTAACAAGCAAACATGTTTCCTAAGCAACTGGACTTGTCACTTTTAAGGACAGCCACTATGCTGATGTGGTCCTCAGTGAAAATGAGTCTGACACCCCTGGTGTAAACGAAAGAATGAATGGGGCCATGTATGGTCAGATTTTGAATGAAATCCTCCTTTCATCAGCACGGGCATTGAAGATGAAATGTGGCTGGGTCTTTCAGCAAGACAACGATCCAAAACGCACTGACCCCCGGGTGATGAAGGAGTGGCTTCATAAGAAGCATTTCAAGGTTCTGGAGTGGTCTAGTCAGTCTCCAGATCTCAACCCCATAGAAAAACTTTGGAGGGAGAGGAAAGTATGTGTTACCCAGCAACAGCTAAAAACGTTTCTGCTCTAGAGGAGAAAAAACCCAGTTTGGATCCTAGCAACTTGGCCAACTATAGACCGATATCAAACCTGCCCTTTATTTCTAAAATCCTAGAAAGAGTTGTAGTTAAGCAGCTTTACTGCCACCTACAGGACAACAGCCACTTTGAAGACTTTCAGTCGGGGTTTAGACCCCACCACAGTACGGAAACTGCACTAGTTAGAGTCTCTAATGACTTATATTGGCCTCAGAAAAGGGACTACTTTATATTCTGGTCCTGTTGGACCTCAGTGCAGCCTTTGACACTATCGACCACAGTATTTTACTCCATAGACTAGAGCAGGACATAGGGATCAGAGGATCTGCCCTCCAGTGGTTTAAATCCTATCTGTCCAATAGATATCAGTTCGTTAATCTAAATGGACATTCCTCTCAGTGCACTCGAGTCAACTATGGAGTCCCACAGGGCTCAGTTTTAGGACCCATCCTGTTTATGCTTTATATGCTACCCCTAGGAAACATAATCAGGAAATACAGCATTAATTTTCATTGTTATGCCGATGATACGCAGTTGTATTTATCCATGAAGCCTCACCAGAATGACCAGATAGAGAAACTGAACGCCTGCATCAGAGACATAAAGACCTGGATGACAATTAATTACCTCCTCTTGAACCCAGAAAAAAACTGAGGTCATTATACTTGGTCCTAAAAACCTCAGAGATGCTCTGTCTGCTCAGATAGTCTCCCTGGATGGCATAAGTATAGCCCCCAATTCCACAGTTAGAAACCTTGGGGTTTTATTTGACCAGGATTTATCATTTAAGGCTAACATATCTCAGGCGTGTAGAACTGCCTTTTTTCATCTGCAGAATATTGCTAAGATCAGAAACATACTTTCTAAGAGTGATGCTGAAAAACTCATCCATGCATTTGTTACATCGAGGCTGGATTACTGTAACTCCTTGTTAGCAGCGTGTCCTAAGAGTTCCATAAGAAGTCTCCAGCTTGTTCAGAACGCAGCAGCTAGATTGTTAGCTGGAACTAGCAGAAGAGATCACATAACTCCTGTGTTAGTTTCACTCCATTGGCTCCCAGTTGATTCCAGAATCAAGTTCAAGATCCTCCTGTTAACCTATAAGGCCTTACATGGACTGGCCCCGTCCTATATTAAGGACCTCATAGTCCCTTACCACCCAAACAGAACACTTCGCTCACAAAATGCAGGACTACTTGTGGTTCCTAGAATTAGTAAAAGTACGGTTGGAGGTAGAGCGTTTAGCCACCAAGCCCGTTTTATGGAATAAACTCCCAGCTCATGTAAGAGAGGCCGACTCAGTTTCTACATTTAAAGTTAGACTGAAAACATTCCTCTTTGGACAGGCTTATTGTCAGACTAGTTAGTATTCAGAGATTATTGAACTTAATGTTAATGTGTTGAAATATAAATTAATAAAGTATTTGCTTTTAGTAGGCTGCTAGAAGTTGAAGCTGGGGTAACTATGGTGCACTAGGGTTCTGTCCTCTTTTCTCATCTACTTCTACTCTCCTTCTCTTCTCTATTCTTGACCATGCCTCTGTTTGGTGCAGTGCGATTCATGTATTGTCACTCTTTCCCACTCCCCTCCGGTTGAGTGGGAGTGCTTCCAGACTCCAGTTGGCTCATCCGTGCTCCCGTTCCTGACCGTGTACCTCGCCTTTGCTCCTGCTCCTACACCTGGCTATGGTTCCTGTCTCCGGCTCAACTTGCGGCCTTGACTGTCCCCCCAACCACGGCTGGAAGAAGCTTGTCTGCTGGACTTTATATATGTAGTTGTAGATTTAGATAAGTTAATTCTTCTCTGAGAGTTCTGGTAAATCGCCTGTCCGTCCTGGGGGAGGATCCCTCCTTCATGTGGGCACCCCTGAGGTTTATTTGTTTTTTCCGGAACCCGTTTTTTTAGGAGTTTTTCCTTACTGCGAAGGGGATCTAAGGGCAGGGATGCCAGTATAGCTTAGTCAGTTTGTTAGTTCATTTTAGTATTTTCCTATTGAACTCTTTGTATGCCGGATCCTATTGAGTTCATGTTTCACTTCGAAGCCCATCGAGACGACTGTTGTTGTGATTTTGGCTATACAAATAAAATTGAATTGAATTGAATCTGCATGGAGGAATTGGCCAAAATACCAGCAACAGTTTGTGAAAACTTTGTGAAGACTTACAGAAACATTTGACTGCTGAATTGACAACAAAGAGTATATAACAAAGTATTGAGTTGAACTTCTGTTATTGACCAAATACTTATTTTCCACCATTAATTACAAACTGGATCACTGAATGTTCTAACCTCAGAGACATCATAGAACCATTCTCATCCCCCAATTCCACCAGAACCCCCCCAGCTTTCTGTTCATGGATGATTACACCCTATCACATGGTACCAGTACAGCTATTGGGAATGTCTCCACCCGGGCCAGATATGCCCATGTCAACATAAAACAAACACCTCACTCAACTCATTCATCACTGAAAAAACTTACACCTGCATCTTCGTTTGGTCTGATTCCACTCCAGCTCCAGAAACCAAGCCAAAGACACAACTGGTATGGACTGATATTGAATTAAGAATCTATTTTATGTTGAATGCTGGTTATTGGTTATAATTTGAATGTCATGAGCATTTTGATGATTGACATGTTAAGTTTTGAAATGGAAATTCTGATTTATGTCTTTAAGGTTTTCATCCTATCACCTTCTTCTAAATTCAGAGAGCTACCTGCCAAAATAAATACAAAGGCAAAGCAAAGTAGATGTGTGATTGAGTTGTTTCCATGTCCTTTGGAAAACATGGTCTATCGAGTCAGACAGGAGCTGGGGGAGACCAAAAGACTCGACAAGCAGAATTTGTCACAGTCAAACTGTCATTGATGCAAATGGTGTAAATAGCCTTAACATTTCTGTTACTTGGGGCTATATTTATTAATGTCCAAAATTCTGGGGTAATATTTTTTCTAAAGAGGGTTTTTTTTCTCATTCCAAATTCCCTTTGATGTTGTTAGTAATATTAAATGAAATTTTTATGCATTTCATTACAGTTCAGATCAAATAGGAGAAGCTCACATGTAAATAACTATATCCTTAACTTATTTTGTGATTCCATTAAGAAAAGTGTGCCTTCGCTTTTGTGGTTTGACCCTTCTTGCTCTCCGTCTGACGTCACTGAATGTTGACGTGTTTCTTGGAAGAAGTTAGCCAGCCGACTGTTAGCACCAGGCTCCCGAGGCTCGGTTCTCTACAATAGAAGTTCTGGTTCTTGCACCCACGACCGGGAAGGATGGCGGCTGACTGGGAGGAAATCCGCCGGCTCGCCGCGGACTTCCAGCGGGCTCAGTTCGCGGACACGGTGCTGAAGTAAGCTAGCCGCCGCGGCGCGGGGTTCGGTCTCCGCAGGGATGAAGCTCCTCACGCTCACCTCTTTCTGTGGACTTTGACAGGCTCTCGGAGAGGAACTGCATTGAAATCATCACCAAGCTGATTCAGGACAAAAAGCTCGATGTCGTCCACACGCTGGACGGGAAGGAGTACATCACCCCCGCGCAGATCAGCAGGGAGATTCGGGACGAGCTCTACGTCCACAGAGGTCAGTCTGGAGCCGAGCAGCGCCGAATCTGACCGCAGTCATGATCCAGCAGTAACAGTAAGGCCTGTGCTTGCTCTGCAGGACGGATCAACATCGTGGACCTCCAGCAGGTTGGTGTCCTGGTCCCTGAGTGTGCAGCTGTGTGCAGCAGACCGGGACCTCAGCGCGTT
>JAUDJI010000848.1:0-12402 GCA_037389245.1 Oryzias sinensis | reverse complement strand
AATCATTGAAGAAAAAAGGTTCAGAGCACTGTCTAGTGGGTCTAGATGACCCAACTCCCAATGGTAAAGTTCCTAGGATAGCACTAAAAGTGATGCCGTTGGTTTTTATTTTGCAGTTTGTGGGAAGGAACACAGGGGGGTATTCCAGGAAGCATGTTTAAACTAGCCTGACTTTGAGCCTGAACTCTGGCTGAAATCCGCCTGAACTTGCTTACTCTGGGTATGTCGGTTCCAAAAGACCGGATATGAATTAGCGTAATTACGCTCGACTGGTAACCCTGGGTTAATGCACGTGCACAGCAGGTACATAAAGACATTCTCAATGGATCGCTGATTTCTGGAGTCACCATGGAAACGCGTGGAGAATAAAAGAAAGTGCTATACTGCAAGTTCCCTCGGGATTAATAAAGTACTCTATCTATCTATCTACTGTACTTCAGTGAGACGAGTCTGAGATTAATGACGGCGTATGAAGATTATACGTCCAAAAAAGTAATACGGCTGCGTCATCAAAAAGAGTTTCTGCTTGGAGAAACAGAACGGACAAAGTAAACGCACGAGATATGAGTTATTTATAAATAGATAGATAGATAGATAGATCTCATCCAATTTTGCCAACTTAAATGAATTACTTCTATTGGTAACAAGTAATTGAGTTAAATTTATTCAACCTAATTTCTTACGTCTATAAAACTCAATAGTTGTTAATACAACTCAAATTGACATATTTATTTAACTAAATGTCATATTACTCCAATTCAAGTAATCTTTTTTTCCATTGTTATGAATAAAAATCCTTGAACTCTCATATGTCTAAGTTTGAGCCGGCAGATCCTAATTTTTGTAACGATAAAAAGAACAAAAGAGTATGTGCTGCGTGTGGTCTTCATTTAGGAATTTCCCAACATTGTCAATGTTCAGAAAGACCGTAGGGGTGCTGTATAAACTCCTCATCCTCTCCCTCCCTCTCCCTCATGGTGCAGAGACTTGAGCATAGTAGGACAAAATAACTCGGCAAAACAAAGTAAAACAGCTAAACACATTTGGTCAAAAACCCACACTTAAACCCAAATCCGTCCAGACAGGCAAAGGGAATGATATCCCACAATCCCTTGCGGTGCCAATCTAACAGCAGCACCAAAGTTACACCTACTTGATAACTGTCTAAAAACTACGTGTTATTTTTAAATTGACTTAACAAAAAAAAAAAAAGATTGTTGATTATTTTAACTGAAGCAAATAATTAAGTTAGATCAAAGTAAAAAAGTTTATTTTTCCAACATCCATACGTGGTCTTATCACCCTCTCATGGTGGAATAAATATAATCTGAGCTTCTTCATCCACTAAATCATCTTCAAATGGACACGGCATGCTGCTTCACCACTGTCAAAACAAACTAACCCTCAACTAAACCTGCTCCAGACCAGGTTATGTTCAGAGCATGAGTTGCCATGGCAACTTGACCTACCCTGAAACATACCTCCATTTCTGGAACCGAAAGCTGAGGTTCCAGTAGGAAATATTACTTTTTATTGTAGTAAAATACATGCAAGCTATGGCAAATTCCTGGTTTTTATGTGGACATGAAGAAAATTGATAGACCATGAGGAGAAATGTATGCTATCAAAAATGGCGGTGTAAAGACGGTTTTTATCTTTATCTGCTTCTCCTGGAACCCGTTAATCTTTATTTTTTTCTATATGCAAATAACATTCCCTACAGTCCTACTCTGATGGGCCCTTTGAATTGTTTCATACTTGGATGAATAAACTCTCACCTCCTAAATAGGGGGTCATACTTCTTAATTCTTTCTTTTTTTTTTGGTTTCTCATTTTGTTTCTGTTTTTTTGTTTCTCATGTTGTTTTTTTAAATGCATTATTTTTTTTTGTTTACCAATAGACGTGTTGCTGAGTGCAAGGCTAATGCATTAGCTTGCAGTCACAGGTTTAGTTGCATACATAAAGTATGAAGAAAAGATTCCTGAATAAGGCTACTTTATACATTAAAAATATCACCCATCCGGCTCATCCCTTGGCACACAGATCAAGAGAGGATCCAAGCATAACAATTTTTAACAAAAAATGTGACTAGAGTATACTTTAATGCTCTTTGATTATGCATTTACTTGATTCCATGTATATGTACGAATATTGCATTGTGAAAAATGGCTGCTTGCTTCAAAAGTGCAAAGCTGTCTGTGATTCCTGGTCTCTGTTTTATTTCTGTGCTGTGTTGTTTATGGAACAGAGATACCTGTGGATTTCCAGACTAGACTTGGATCCTTGACAGGCGCAGAAATATCTTGCACATACAGACACGGAGTCTAATGACGTATTTTATATTTTTACATGTTGCCTTGCTGGACAATACTAAACAAGCTTTTCTGCTTTGTGGCAGGAAGAGAGCGGAAACTGACAGAACCTTTTGTTGTGGTTTTTTTTTCATATCTCCACTTTTGCAAACGGTTTGAAATTTCATGCAGACTCTTGTGTTTCTTTTGCAACCACACATTAGATTTTCAGTGGCTTGAACCATCCAAACCGGTGAAGGCCATATAGGGTCAAAACAAGAGAAAGCTGCTATTGGTAAAACCTGGATAAACAAAAGAACCCATAATCTTAACAGTTAACTAGAAGGAGCTGCATTTCCAGGAGAAAACGCAGGGTTGAATGCTATATTACTGAATAAAAATGAAACTTAAAGGCTAATAATTGACAAGAAAGAAAGAAAGAAAGAAAGAAATGATCAAAGTTGACCATAAATAAAGTGAAAACAGCATAACAAAAAATACATTTTTTTTTTTGCGAAAAATGCCAGCGCCGGGTATTGAACCAGCGAGCTTCTGCACCAAGGATTCCCCATGTATTTCAATGGAGGCAAAAATCCTGGAATATCTTGAAAAGTTCAAGGATTTGAAGGACCAAACGTCATAGCTGGAAAGAGCTTAACATTTTAATAGTTGAATGGTTAAACTAACTGAAAAATTGCAGAAGAAGAGAAACAGGAAAACAATGGGTTGGATGCTTTATAGCATTGCATTGAATGCTTTGTAACTTTCAACCAATGTACAATTATAAAATGAGCTATAATGTGGTCAAATTAGGTGTTTGATGAAGGAACTAAAACACTGAAGTTAAGTTAAGTAAGGAGTTTGCCAGAAACACACCGATTAAATAACTCATCAAAATAGGAAGTATGTTAGCATTATTCACATAACTGAATATACGTTAAGCTATTGTCATTTGTGGTTGTGCAGCTGCTCAGCACAAAAATCACGGTATGAACTTGCAGTGTTGTGCTGTGAGGTTTCTGTCACATGAGGCACCGACTCTTTTAGACAAACGTATGCACCCGAAATGTTTGCCAACTAGCGATTGTGTTTCATATCTCATATCAGCAGTCTTTCCAAACATAGCAGGTTCATATTAGTACGAGGAAGAATGTAAAACTGTATAGCGCTTCACTATGACTCCAAATACAACAAGGTGGATGCTACAGACAGACCACAACAAAAGATACAGCACCATGGCTCACGCTCTCTCACGCACACACACAAAGGATTTGGACTCTTCATTTACCTTGTAAATCTTGAATGTATATGAGAGCTGGACTTAGTGACCACTCCCCCATGGCTTTCCAAACAGGAAGTATGCACTGGCTCCAAGAAATCAAACTCCCATAGATTTCTATTGAGAAAAGAAACTTTTACCCTTTCATTCTTTTCATCAGAATCCTAATTCTTGCTCTGAGGCCTATTTTTAACTCTTGCTTGCTAGCTTTTGGCATAATTATGTGGTCCAAAAGTCATGTTTACTGTGTAAACAGTTTATTTTAAAGGGATTTGATATTTTTAGGGTTGTTGCATGGGTCTCTTGGCTCATAATTCTTGGTTAAATAAAGTAGGTAAAATTTTCAAACGGCTTCCCTGTGCTCTTGAGTAAAGTCTGGGTCCCCGTTCCGTCCCCCGTATGGGACAGGAAGTAATAATCTGGTGTTAAGAGTTAAGATTTGCTGGAGGTTCTTTTTAGTCATAAGTGGTAAATGGTGGTCATAGCTAGGACTTGTCTCATGGGCGGTGAGATTAATGTAAACCTAGGCTTGTTCATTAACTGCATGTTTGTTCCTGGTTCTGTTACAGGTGGGAAATGATCTCAGCAACTATGGAAAAGGGAAACTACAGAGCATTGGTTCTTCTCCTTATGGTGGCATATTTCTTCATTACTGTCTTTAACACCTTACCACCCATAACAAACAGGTTCGTCCCAAAGCCAAAGCGCGTCTCGCAACCAGTTGAGTCTTCATTTCTGGCGTCCCAGCAGACAATCACTCCCCTCACCAACACCAAACACTTTTTGGTATCAGCTTTCATGGATCAGAGAGTGAAGGGTTTTGACGTCCGCATCATTGGAATATTCAGGAGAGATTCCATCCATCCTCTTCACTGCATTTTCTTCTGTGCTGGATTCTTTAGTAAAACCACATCCGCCTCTATTCTAGTGCACTCAGATCACTTTGGTTATCCCTTCGGAGCTACAGATGTTCTGTGTCGCATACCTGAGAACTGTAATGCAACTCATGTGACTCTTCTGACCGAACAAAATCCTGTTAATATATCTGACCATCTTTGGCTGCCAATAAGAAACAAAAAGACCCACAACAAGGAGACCAGACTGAACTTCACTGTCTGCATCTCTACCCTCTTTGGAGATTACAACAATGTGCTTCAGTTTACACAAAGTCTGGAGATGTACAAGTAAGAAAAGCTGTTTGTAAGGGCTAAAAGTACGCAAATGAAACAGATTCCAGTATATTTAATAAAGAATTGTTGTTGTTTTTTCGCAGGTTGCTTGGTGTGAACAGAGTGGTGATCTACAACACCAGCTGTGGTCCTGATTTGGACCGTCTTCTGAAGAGCTACAGCCAGGAAGGTTTTGTTGAAATGGTTCCATGGCCCATTGACCAGTACCTGAATCCATCCAAAGGCTGGAACTTCAAAGAACATGGAGGAGACCTGCAGTATTTTGGTCAGATCGTCACCCTCAATGAGTGCATCTATAGATCCATGGAGCGTTCACGCTACGTCCTGCTGAATGATATAGATGAGATCATAATGCCATACCAACTCGACAACCTGAACTCTATGATGGACATTCTGCAATCACAGCATTCAAATGTAAGCCATTCAATATATGCACATAACGGATAAGTCTCCTCCTTTCTGTTTACATCAAACTCTGGCTGTTCTGTAGGTAGCAGAGTTCCTCGTTGAAAACCACATCTTTCCCAAGAAACACTTTGAACCAAGTGGAAGATTTCATCTTTCTCGATGGAACAAGGTGCCAGGAGTTAATAGTCTGGAGCACATCTACAGAGAAGACCCAGACAGGAATATTTATCACCCACACAAGATGATAGTTCAGCCAAGGTAGGCTGGGACCAACAGTACAGACCAAAAGTTTGGACACACCTTCTCATTCAGTTGAATGAGAAGGTGTGTCCAAACTTTTTAACTTAACACTGTAAAAAAAGTTTGTTTTCTCTGTATTGACCTTTTTTGGCAAAAGAGGTTTTTGTCTCATTAAACTTGATTTAATATTTTTGGGACAAAAACCTTATTGCGCACACAGAAAATTGGAGACACTTAATTAGGATTAAAGCAAAGAGATTAGCATCCAGAAATTGAAAACTGCCTTTGATATGAAGGTCTTTCAACACTTAATGATCATAGAATAGAAGTTCTTGCATGTTGTTATTTTTAGGATTTTACCACACAAGAGTCAATGCAATGGCTTGAAAAGTGGGCACATTCGCCCCACAAAAATACCACCCGTGTGAAAGGAGCAACTGCAATGGTGAGTTTAGAGCAGCTCAATAAAAGTCCTTTTTCAGGTTTAGAAAAAAAATCTTCTAGACAACTGTCTCAGGTTTTCAGAGTTTGATGTATTTAACTACAGTTACTGCAAGACCACTTAATAATTTTTGACCGTTTACCATTGAAGAAAGTCAGTACAGATGTGCACCAGACCAGTTGTGTGAAATTGTAAATTGAATTTATTTCTTTTATACATCAGAGTTAAACACATTTTATTTAAAGACCCACTGTTACGTCCACAAACGTACAGGTCTAGGGCTGGAGTGTACGTAACATAAGCACACACAATGAATGAATTTTTCTTGAAGAGGAGGGGAGGTAGGGACCAAGGTTGGGCTAAAGGAATGAAAAAAAGAAAACAAAACATGGCCTAACTATCACTGCTCCAAAACCGAACCAGAAAACAAGTCTCACTGACTTGAGGTGATAAAGCATACAAGGGGTGGTACCAACCAACTTACCTAGTGTGTCTAACAGAAAGCAAGCTACATGAGGTGTACAGGGTACCCTGTCTTTCCTGTCCAAAAACCTCCCACAATCTCCAGCATAAAGAGCTGTTCCCATTCATCTGGGTTGTGATCCAGAAAGAGCTCTTTCCTTAAGTGATCCACTGGAGCTTGTATGCAGGCCTGGTGGCTGGCTCTGGGGCCTGATAGCCCTCACAGGAAGCAGCTCTCACAGGAAGCACATGCAGAGGAAGGAGGAAAAAGACAGTGAAAAACTCCTGCATGTAACACCCACTCCAATGAAAATTGTGTTTTTGGTGTTGAAACATGTTCTTGTGGCATTTTTCTGAGGATAGAGAACACATTTAAAGAAAATTAAAATCAAGATTGAACTTCTTAGTATTTCTGTATTCAAATCGTAAAACAGGCGCAGTCAAAAATATGTAGTTTGAAAATACCTGTAGGTGAGACATTCGGTGGGCCACAAGCTGCCTGCTCTGCTCCATTCCAATGCATCTGCTTGTAGTAGATCCATGCAAGTCGTTTTTCTCGTCTGAGCAGCTGGCATATATGGCTCAAAACTTTGGGGCTGGACAGCTCCAATATTGTTCACCACTTTTGTTGCACCGGTGATGTTAGGTTGTCGTGTGAGGGGCTTTGCCTGATTTTCAAGTCAAAGCAGAGGTACTTAAATAAGTCAAACTTGTCAGTATTTAAATGTGGGAACTACACCCCCACACTTAGTTGACTCACAGACCCTTAGGAGGCTTTGATTCTATGATAACCTCAGTGCAACAGACCAAGCATGTTTCATATAATAGAATAAAATTCAGGTTGTGTTTAGTGATCCTTTCCTCCTGGAAAAACGGAAGGCTTGTTTAGCAGAAAAATTATTTAGACAATTATATAAATCTAAACACATGATAGTTGAAAATAAAGTCTGATTCTGCTTTACTGAAACTGTTTTAAACCCATAAGAACCCAGACCCATTTTTCCCCAAAGGAAAATGATGTGGGATATACCACAGACCATTGATAGGCGGGCCCTTTAATTAAAGTCCCATCAGCTGTGGAAAAAGAAGAAAGAAAACGGAAATACTGGGGGTTTTGCAAGAGCGACAGAGGAGATGGATTCCTCTGGAACGCTTTGGGAGAACCGATTTTTTTTTTTTTTTTTTTTTTTTTTTTTTTTTTTTTTTTTTTTTTACCCCCCACGTTTTCTGGGTTTTACCCGCTTCATAATTCCAACTCTTCCTGCAAAGGATACTCCACTAGTAACATCTGGGACATTATCCAGCCAAATATCTGCCGGAAACCTGGCTCAAATTTGCAACGCAAATAATGAACCAAGAAAACAACAGCTTTCTAAAGAAAACAGAAACGTTTCTCTAAAAAAAAAAATAAGAGAGGACAGTTGGAAAACCTGAAGCGGATTATCTGAACAAAGGACCAGATACAGGAAATGACCATTGACTGTGTAAAAGTACTGGATGGAGTCTATGATTGGTCAGCTTATAACTTGAATAACTTGTGATAAAGAAAAAATATCATGAAAATTAGGATAAGCAAGAACATGTTAAGAAAACTGTATCAGAGCAACAATTGGTATTCTGAGAAATAAAATAACTGAGTAATAACTGTTTATTTCTCTATAGAGGTCCATGGGATTTTGGCTTCTTTGGGCGAGCGGTTACTTCCTTTTTGGAACCCGGAATAGATTTCTAAGGAGTACCGAACCAGTCCTTTAATCCCGGAAAAGAAAAAACAAAGACACTAAAAAGGGGAAGACTGTGTGGCCTGGTTTCCCTGCTGTCTTTTAGCAATATCCTTCTTTAAAAACCACTAAAAAATAATAGTTTAAAAAAAACGTTGGACCTTTGTGTGAAGAGCCAACCGAGGGTGTGGAGAACTACATCTGTGACACAGAAGGATTTTCTTATCTTACATGTCAGGACAAAGACCTGGACGGTACCTCATGAAAAGTCATCTACAAAAACCAAAAACGTGGGCCACAGAGCACATTTCCGATGTCTTTCTGTTTCACTTATATTACCATGGGTTCTTATAATAATAATAATAATAAACTTAATTTATATAGCACTTTTCGAAATCCAGATTACAAAGTGCTGTACAGTTAATATGAGACAAAATCAGTGTTAAAAACAGTTTCCAGTATGGAAAAATAAAACCAGCACACATATGAGATGGTGATAGTGGTTAGAATCAATAAAATAGATAAATCAGTAAAATCAATAAAATCAACAATGAAATCGATAAAATCAATAAAATACAATGTTTAGATTTAAGAACCAATAAAATCATTAAAAGCACACCTGAAGAGGTAAGTTTTTAAAAGAGATTTAAATACTGGTAGGGACCCAGTGAACCTGATCTCTTCAGGGAGACTGTTCCAGAGTGTTGGGGCTCTTACAGCAAAGGCCCTGTCTCCCCTGGTCTTCAATCTAGATTGTGGGATTGTTAAAAGGCCTTTTGCCAAAGATCTAAGATTGCGACCAGGTACGTAAGGATTGAGGAGATCAGCTATATATTTAGGGGCCAGACCACAGAGTGCTTTAAAAGCAATCAATAAAATCTTAAAATCTATTCTAAAACGGACTGGGAGCCAGTGCAAAGACGCTAAAACTGGAGTGATGTGGTCTCTCATTCTGGTTCCAGTTATGAGTCTGGCGGCAGCATTTTGGACTAACTGGAGTTGATACACACTCTGCTGTGAAAGGCATGTGTAGAGTGCGTTACAATAGTCCAAACGGGAAAAAATGAAAGCATGAATCACCATCTCAAGACATTTTTTTGATAGGAGGGGGGGTTATCCTGTATAACCTATGTAGTTGCCAGAAACAAGATTTGACCACTGATTTAACATGTGTCTCCAGATTAAGATCAGTATCAAAAATCACCCCCAGATTTCTGCAGCTTGAAGAAACATTGTTCGATAGAGACTCCAATTTCGAAGCCACACCATGTCGGGCCTCAACTGAACCAAAAATATGGTTAAGAAAAACGACAAAAAGAACAGAAGAATCTGTTCACTTCAGAAGCCACATGCAATAAGCATATAAGGGAAGATTGAATCAACTTTAATATTATTTGTGGGGTTTCATCTAAATCTGTGTAAGTTGGGCCTATTTACTCTATTTTACAATTTCCCTGACCAAAAGAAATAAAATCTTTATTTTATTCTTCATCTTCAGTAAATCTTTGAATATTACTTCAGTTTACAGTTTTCCTTTGTATTAAAGAAGGTTGGGTATGGGGCTAATTTATCCATACAAGAGGGCTCCAAAACTTGAAAAGAATTACATTTTAAGCAGTTTCAGACTAACATGTACACATGATTGAGTTTTTATGTGACTCTTTCTTGTCTAACAGGTTGGTGGAACAGACATCAGTGCATGAAGTCTTAAAAAAGTTTGGACAGCGGTTCAAAGTTCCAATGGAGGTTTGTCGCATTATTCACATCCGTGTGGCCCTGCGAGGATCCCTGAAGCTGGAGCAACTTCATGTGGACAAACGACTGTGGGACTTCCAGGAAAAACTGATTCCCAACGTGGATAAAGCTCTGCAGAGAGCAGGACTGCTGAGGGAACAGCAGGTGAAAAGATGAGCGCGGTGTGAGCCAAGTTTGTTTTCAATAATACTGTGAGTCTTTTGTAGTCTGTTCACTTTTGGAAGTCAAAAAGATCCGGTATCTTGAACCATTAATTGTTTGTGTGATTTTTGTTGAAAAGCAGGGATTGTGAAATTGTAGCCGGACAAATGTTTAATTAAAAAACATTCCGGCTCTCATTGGGTCATTCTTTGCTTGTGTCGTCTAATTCACTGTTTCTTAAAAGACTTGTTTTAAGTGGTTTTGTAAGTTTATGATTAAATCTGCAGCTGTGGGAGGATTTTATTAATTTCTACTGGTTATCATTTTAAAAACTTCCTTTTGCTTTGTTTAAATGTCCTTATGATGTGATATCAAAAGTAAAGTCACTAACTCTGATTAAATTTTAAATGATAGTTGTATCATCGACAGAAATACAGCAGCATACATGTGAATGTGCCATTAATTAATGACTATACATCAGTCAAGTTCAATAAAATACACAATGAAATGTATGAAAGGGAGAGCTTTAAAGATATTAAATTAAACTTGGTACTACCTCAAAAACTAGAATGTACAGTAAATGCATTCTACTTGAATTTTTTAATATTAACAAATATGTTTTAATAGTTGTACATGCACATGTATTTATACTCATATGTATCTAAATGTAAAGGTTAAATATTACATATACTTGGTTTATGTTTTTATTGGTACACCTACAACTTTTGACATTTATTTGACAATATTTGACATGTCATGCTGACTACTATGTATGTGTAATATAGTAAATACTTTATAATAAATACATATATGTACTCATTTATACAAATACACCTAAGTGATTTTTGCCTATAAATTTGTATATAAGTTGCAGCCGATCTTAATATTGCATTGTTTCACTCTACCTATTGGCATACAAAACCTATATTTAGTTGGTTGCCCTGAATAGGTAGTTTTTTTTCCATCATATAATCTTTTTGGTTTTTTTGGGAGAAAAATGTTAAAATTAGAGGACCATTATTTTTTACCATAGGTTTTTACTGCATAAATCTACTTTTACAAGTCACTCAATAACAAAAGGCTTTTGTATGACATTTTTCTGGTTGAGAAATATCTAATATCTTTACTTAAATGATCCAGTTTCTGTGTCCAAAACAACAGTTATACTGCTGGTAGCTTTGCTGATGGAGTCACTTGGCTCCTCAGATGTAACAACAGTTTTTAGATTTGGGTGTTTTTACTCTAATCCTTGCATATTTTGTATGTGTGAACTGCCTAAAATATGGCTCAAGAGTAAAAAAAAAATTCCTCCTACATCTATGTATTGTTTGACTCAATACCTAAAGTTGCCAGTTCTGCAGTGTCTTTGTTGAAAAATGGAAAATAATACTTTGTAAATAAAAATAACCCTTCCTTTTTCTAAAGTTTATTGTTGAAAGTTTTTAAGCTGCATATGTCATATGAACTTGCATTTCTCTCCATCAGAGTACAGCACAGCGTAACCCTTGTTCAATCCGGCCAAGTCATGAAGAGTAAAAATTATAAGAATGTTTAAAAAAACAAGCACGTTTCTAGTCCATTCCTGTGGCGAGTTATGATTTTTTAAAGAAATAACCGAAATGCGCAATTCCGCCACTAGGGGGAGCAAAAGCTAAGCAAAACAGGTAAATGCATGTCTTTGCACCTGCCAAAAGTGAAACCTAACGGCTCTGCGTCTGAATAAAATGTAGTTTGGTTCCCCACAAGCCCCACTGCTGTTACATTGTTAAAAGAATGATTAGTAGTGATACCCTAATGACCAAGATGTTGTCAAAAAGAAAAAAAAGGGTTGAAGGGAAGTGCTGAGCTTTCCAGGAAAAATGGACAAAGTTTTATTTGTTTACGGAGTTGAATGCAAAAACTGCGTGCTTGTTATGTCAACAGGTGGCAGTGCTCAAAGAATATAACATTCAGCACCACTATGAGACAATGAGGAAAGTTTCACCATTTGCAGTTAAGAAAAGAGAGGATTGACCAACTAAAAGCTGGAATGAAAAAACAACCGTCTGCATTGACTTTAGCGTGACGTCAGTGATGGAGCAGTGACAGACACCTGATTGCAGACAAGTTGGAGCAAACATCCAAACCATTTTCAGATGGTGAACCTATAGAAAAATGCTGAAGGCTGCAGAAGTCTTGTTCCCAAAAAGCAGTCTGTCAAGGATTATGATTACAGATACATCTCTACCACTGCTGCATCACCTTGGATGGAAGTCTAGGTGTGGGGGTGACAGAGAGCTGCCCCCCCCCTTTTTTTTTTACATATAATGAGCTTCTACAACAGTGGGATTTTATGGCTATTTTCCATTGGAAGCATTTTTTAGGTTGGCAACATCTGGAAAGAAACCCCTTCATTCAAAAACAAGAAACCCCAGTGATTCTTTTCAAACTATTTATTGAACATTTGAAACCAGATCTCAGTTAAATACAGAA
>JAUDJI010000847.1:0-12402 GCA_037389245.1 Oryzias sinensis | reverse complement strand
TGTTTGACCACCGGGGGACAGTCTACCAGCTTTCCCCAACTTACCCCCTTCCTCATATAACCTCATATTAGGGTGAAGGGGTGGGGGGTTAAGCCTGCGATGCACCTTGGGGGAGGGGCTACTTGACAGTGGCCCCCTCCTATGGTTGCCGTATGGAGTGGGCCTCCCCTTTTTCGGTTTTATTTGCACCTTAGACATGTAGGGCCCTTGGTGGGGAGGGTGAGGGGACATCGCTGTGAGTAATCAGGAGATGTCCCCTTAATGCCCTACCTGCCAATTTTAACTGCACCCCCCTTAGTACACACACCCCTCACCCCTCAATATATACATTCCAACATAAACACACACACATGCACACACACACCCTCTCAAACACACATACACGCACACATTTTGCAAGGAAGGTGGGACCTAGGACCATCTGTCCCCTACCCCTTCCCTGGTGGGTGGTATGGGCCCCTCGGCAACGGCGGCCGTGTCCCCTGGGTGCTGGCTTCCTGGGTCCGGCGGTGCTCTCTCCACGCGGTGGGGGGGGTTCACATTACACCTGAGCCGGGGCTGTTCGTGTCCCTGGGGGGTGGGTTCTGGTCCTTGCCCCTGAGCGCTGGGCCCCGCCAAATTTCCAACTGTGGCCGAGCCTGGTCGGGCCATATTTACAACACCCCTTGTGGGCCCCCCCTTTTCCCCGGGGTTCCCCCCTCCTGGGCGGGGGCCTTGCTCCTCCCTGGACTAACCTTGGGCCGGGTGGGTGGCTGCCTGGAGTGCGGAACGGGTCTCCCTTGGGGGGTCCTGGCTCGTACCTGGGGTTGGGGTGGGGGGATGCCTTTTTGTACTACATTTGAACCTTACCGTAATGATAAACAACCAGTAAACTTGTCTGCTCTATGCTGCTTCATGGTCTTACCCCCCCCTCCCATCCTACCCCCCCTCTCTCTAACATCCCTCTCTCTTTTTCCTTCCTTTCCTTTTCCGTCCGGTCCAACACCAAAGATTTTGAAACATGGTTGAAATTAATAAAGTTTGGCCTCAATCACAAAAGGGGTTTATTCAGACATACCTTTGGTTTGTCTGAAGATTAATAACCCCTATTGTTAAAGTAAAATATGTCCAACACAAGAGGCCCTCAGCTGTCATCTGCCTGCCCAGCTGTTGGACAGGACAAGTAAAAAAATAAAAAAAAATAAAAAAAAATAAAGTCATCTAGACCCACTAGTCCAGGGGTCGACAACCTTTTTTACTCAAAGAGCCATTTGGGACCGC
This sequence comes from Oryzias sinensis, assembly GCA_037389245.1. Lineage (NCBI taxonomy): Eukaryota > Metazoa > Chordata > Actinopteri > Beloniformes > Adrianichthyidae > Oryzias > Oryzias sinensis. The sequence goes on along the minus strand of JAUDJI010000847.1, from coordinate 11,142 downwards.
CCCTAATGAAAGAAAGCCACAACCCGTTTTGACATCATTATATATATTATACATGTATATATTATGTCAAGGGTTATGGTCCACGAAGGACGCCTCCCCTAAAGCCAATGCACAACAAAGCGCGCCTAGAATTGTTAGGCGTGCTATTACTTCTTCCTGGACCCGCCCCCACCATAGTATCTATGGTCTACCGTCCACCCAAATACAACAAGGATTTTCTGAATGACTTTTCGCATCACCTGACCCATTTTGATTTGAAATGGTTTATTTCAAGCAATTAAGTAAAAATAACACACAAAAGCAATATAATCATCAGTTATACATTCATACAGTTATTAATCAAACTTAGGATAATTAGACATATTAATAAATATTGCTCAAAAGGGAGTGGAAGGAAGCGAACTTATATAATCCCACACCGTTATACTATAACCATTTTATTATATGATTTATCAATATCCGGTTCCTAGTTTTTGATCAGACAGAAATAAAAATCATATGGTATCGATAAGGCACATGACAAAGATGAATTACTTAATTATTAACTTTTAGAAATCAACATGGCAAATCCAAATCAGTCATCTAAAATATATACAGATTATGTTACTCATAAAAGTCATTCATATGATTAAAACATAATACTATATCAGTAAAATACACAACACTGTTTCAGGAACTTTCATAGCAAAATTTCATCAAGTATCAAAAGTTAAAAACATGTGCAAAATTATGCTACATTAGGAAAGATTTTTGAATCAATTTATCAATTTTTGGAGCAAGTGAAGTAATATCATTAAACATCGATCAATTTAACCATTTTCATTCATTAATTTAACCATCATTAAGTGATTAATCATTTGTTTTACTTTATAAATATATATATATATATATATTCTCTATTTTTTTTCTTTTTATATAACAAGGTAATGCTGTAAGGGAAAATAAAAAAGGTCCATAAATTGTCGATTGTCCAAGGATGGCATTTCTTCTTCTACTGAATAACAGCTGTCCTTCTGGGTTCAAAACAGTTAATAGTTCTCTTCCATGTTATGTCTGCGGACATTAGATTCAGGTCCATATCCTTCTTCAGCTGATATCAGCGGCGGTGAAAGTTGAGGTCAAGTTGTCTGCAGGGTAAAGACTCTGCTGTTATTCAGGTGACGTCAGACGTATGGAGAAAGTGAGGAATTCAGGCGTCATATTTCTTGAAATTATTTGGCTCTTTGGTTTATTACTCCATTTTGTTTCAGACGACCGTGAAAAGACACTTCTCAAAGTCTTTCATGGTGTTCACAACCAGAACCTTGGCCCGGTCCAGTGGACCTAGTGGTTTGACGTAAATCCTGCAGCCTTTAATCCAAGTGTTCTCTGTCTGCTTCTGCTTCCTGAGAAGTCGTGCATGTTTTGAGATTTCAGCATCCCTTCTGGTCAGATGGTCGTTCAGATAAGCAGCCGAACCTTTCAGGTGTTTCCTTTGGGTCATCAAAGCTAGCTTGTGATTATGATTCACAAACCTGATGAGGATCGCTGGTTTATCCGTCTCCTTTCTCCTGGGGAGCAGGTGGCAGGACTCGATGGTATTAAGATCCAGGGAAATCCCTTTAGATGTGAGAAATGAATTTGTTGCTCCAGAGATTCTCCACCACTCGCTACGCTAGCGCTAGCATTAGCAGTGCTAGCTCCTGCTGCATTCAGCTTCGCTCGAGGCTTGATCGGTAATCCAGTGAGAATGACATTATTCATCCTTACTTGTTGTTCCACATCGTCCAGTCTTTTCTCCATAATGTCGACCCGGTTTTCTCGTTGCTCGTTTTGAGCCCGAAATCTTCTGAACTATTCCATAATTTCCCAAAGTGGCGTTAGCTTAGCCGACACCTGATCCATAAAAGATTTCAGCGTTGATTGAATATCAACAAGAGTCTTTTTGAGGTCTTCGTATTCCTGGGTTTTCTTAGGGGCCATGGTCAGCTCTCTTTTTGGAGAAAATCAACGTCTTAAGTAATTTGAAAATAGTATCCGCAGAGAGCCGCGACCACGCGTCTTGCCGTAATCCGGAACCGGAAGTCTTCCATTTCACTTAACAATCTCAGAACATTATTATTCTTGGTGATTTTAATTTCCACACGGACAATTGTAATAATCCTCTTGCCAAAGACTTCTTATCCTGTTTAGATAGCCTTGGATTGCAGCAATTTATTAATTTTCCCACTCACTACAAAGGACACACTCTGGACTTAGTATGCTGCTCTGGACATCTGATTGCAAACCTCACTCACTCCCGTTCACTAACCATAAGCTCATGACCTTTAATCTCCTGCTCACATTATCCAAACTCAACCTTCCACGCATCATATCATTCCGTAAGATACAAGACATCAATACTGCTAGTTTCTCAGCAGACATCAAAAACCTTCCCAGAGCAAATCCTGATGCCACATCTGACAACCTGGTTTTACATTATAACAATAACTTGCATTTACTTCTAAACACTCATGCACCCCTCTTTACAAGATTAGTTTCCTTCACTCGCTCTGCACCCTGGTTCACACCTTCACTAGTAAGTATTCTTAATCAATGCCACTTTGTTTTTTTCTAACTGCTATATTTCTAGTTTTGACCAGTGGTGGCCACCCCTGGCCCACACCTGGCCACCCCAGTGGCCACCCAACGCTCACCCCACTAGCCACTAAAACTGTGGTAGTATCAGTTGTGCATTTTATCCCAAATGTACCACCAGCAGGCGGCAAGTCGCTCTGATCACCTAAACCGGCCCAAACCCCCTCCCCTCCCTGCTGCCTTTGAGTGTGCAGACATCTACAGACGAGCCGCTGGATGCAGAACACGGATTAGACGGTGAGCCTGATCTTCCTTTGGAGTTCCTTTTTCTAACGCTCAGAGCCTCCAGAACAGTTCAACCAAAGAACCAGTCTCAGTTCTTCAAGAGGAACTTTCTTTATTACTTTTTCCTTAAGTCCAAAACGGCGACTGACCACGTGTGTATGTGCTCCATACCCTCACGCACGCTGCCCACCTCCCTTCCTGCATCGCATGAGCACCGGTTTCAGCATGCATGCATGCACACACAATCACACATGCCAAAGCACTACATGTCAGGTGTCCTTTAACAATGTCTTTACTGTACTTTAGATCACCTGATCTGTATTGTGCATGAATACTTGGTGCAAATACACCACATCATCAGCGGTGGTAGAGATGCCATGACTTTTTATTAATACGTAAGAATGTCCCTGTCACATGCAGCTCTCATTTCATGGCACTATTTAAGCAATGGCAGTTGTGTTACCGCAACATTTTGATGTGTTTTTGTCTTGTTGCTACAAAGTTACCTGAAGTCATTTCAGTCGGACAACTCATGCAGTAGTAATAATGTTTATTTTTCACATCTTTTAGTTTGCTTTCACATACTTTGTTGCTTTCACATTCCTTCAAGTTAGCATTTCACCTTGCTTTAACTTTGCATTTCACTTTGCATTTCACTTTGCATTTCACCTTGCATTTCACCTTGCATTTCACTTTGCATTTCACTTTCCTTTAGTTTGGCATAAACTTTGTTGCTTTCACATTCTTTGACATTCACTTTCCTTTAAGTTAGCTGTCATGGTTTGAGTTTCTTTTGTATTGGTTTTTGCTTTCTGTCTTGTTCTGTCATTGTTAAGTTCTGTTTCCTGTTTTATTTTGAAAGGTTTCCTGTCTTGTCTTGTTTCTTGAGTTTTACTTCCTTTGGTCCCCATTTGCCCCTGAATCGTGTGCCTCCGCCTCTGCATTTGGGTCCTTACCTGCTCGCGAGCCTCCCGCACATGACAGAATGGACCAGCCCTATTTTCTGGACCCAGCAGAGCGGGACATGCGGCTTCTAGAGGCCTACTGCCTAGAAGCAGAGCAGACCAGGACATTCTGGGTTTTGGACCAGGCCCAGTTTGCCTCATATCCCTGGAGTGGGAGCCACCAGGGCTTCACTGGGAGCCGTCTTGCCCTGAGGGGGGGGGGTCGTCCTCGCCGCCACCATCCCCGTCCTGTTTTTGTTCCGGCGGTGGTCCCGAATGCATCACATCCCCTTCCAGTGGTGGTCCCGGACACACCACAGCCTGATCCAGTGGTGGTCCTGGATGCGCCCCGACCCGTCCCGGCTCCCAAGGGGGTGCCGCCTGCGCCCCGACCCGTCCCGACTCCCTTGGGGGGGTGCCGCCTGCGCCCCGACCCGTCCCGGCTCCCAGGGGGGTGCCGCCTGCTCCCCGACCCGTCCCGGCTCCCAGGGTGGTGCCGCCTGCACCCCGACCCATCCCGGCTCCCAGGGGGGTGCCGCCTGCACCCTGACCCGTCCCGGCTCCTAGGGGGGTGCCGCCTGCACCCTGACCCGTCCCGGCTCCTAGGGGGGTGCCGCCTGCACCCCGACAGGTCCCCGCTTCCAAGGGCATGCCTGACCCTCCAGCCGGCTCCACGCCCGACCCGCCAGAGCTCGACTGCTGGCCCGACCCGCCAGAGCTCGACTGCTGGACCGACCCGCCAGAGCTCGACTGCTGGCCTGACCCGCCAGAGCACGACTGCTGGCCCGACCCGCCGTCTGACTGCTGGCCCGACTCCAGGCCTGACTCCAGGCCCGACTCCAAGCCCGACTCCAAGCCTGACTCCACGCCCGACTCCACGCCCGACTCCTCGCCCGACTCCTCGCCGGACCGCTCGGCCCCCCGGCCGTCCTCCGGACCTGCCTCGCCGGACTGCTCGGCCCCCCGGCTGTCCTCCGGACCTGCCTCGCCGGACGGTAACAGACCCCCGGCCGTCCTCCGGACTCTTCTAGGCCTTGCTGGTGTACCAAGCCCGACCTCCTCGGACTCTTTTGCCCATCAAGATTTGTCCTCCGGGCCCCCCCCCCCCCCAGTTGACTTTTAGAACCTCGGAGCGGTTCCTTGAGGGGGGGGGGTACTGTCATGGTTTGAGTTTCTTTTGTATTAGTTTTTGCTTTCTGTCTTGTTCTGTCATTGTTAAGTTCTGTTTCCTGTTTTATTTTGAAAGGTTTCCTGTCTTGTCTTGTTTCTTGAGTTTTACTTCCTTTGGTCCCCATTTGCCCCTGAATCGTGTGCCTCCGCCTCTGCATTTGGGTCCTTACTAGGGCTGGGAATCATTGGGTACCTCACGATATGATACGATTTGCGATACATTGCTCACGATAACGATACTATCACGATATGGCGATACTGTGATAATCGATATATCTTGTCTCTAACAACTCACGATATATCAAACTTTAAGAAAGAAGAATTTGAAAAACTGTTTTTTGGAAAATACTTCCCCATTTATTTTTTAAACACAATCATAATGAACAACTTGTGTCCTATTTAGTGTAATGAATAACAGACTTTTGTGTAACATTGTTGAAATCAGTAATACTCTGTCTTTGACAAACAATGACAATTTTCATTTGGAAATATCTGTTTGGTTTAAACGATAGCGAACATGAACAGCAGCCATTACTTAGTACAGAATTGCTGTAAATAGGATAGAAAATGATTAGGTCAACTAGCTGCCAGGCACATTGTTAGTAACTTTTGAAAAACAAAAACATAGCCATTGCTTAATTTAAAAGAAATAGCTGTTAATCAGATATTAATTCTGTGAACAAATCATAGTGTCTTTGTTAAAAATAAATGACACCATTTAGTGCAAATGTGGTGTAAACAAAAATAAAATTCTCCCAGAAAACAAAAATCAAATAGCTAAAACTTTCCTTTAAGTTATTTAAGACATAAACTCCTTTCAAAATAAATGACCAGGAATAAAATCCATGAACTTAAAGTGCATCCAAAAGTAAACATCTTTGTGAACAACACGATTGGGGAAAAGCTGCATGCGATGTATGTTTAAATGTTCATGTTTTTCTGGAGAACCACAGGCTTTTTAGCGTCAAGCTGCTCGTCTACCGCTACTTAGAGGAGAAGGGGGGGTCTATGGGCAGGGATGCCAGTCTTTCTTCCATTTTCATCTCAACCGTAACTTTGGTCTGGCCGTACAACGCAGGGATCCTTTTTTTTTTCCCCAGAGGGAATGTCAAAGCCTGGCTCTAATGCATTCAATAAAAACCCAAATCCCTCGTTCTCCACCTCCCGTTTTGTTTTCCTTTTGTTATTGCCGCTGCTCTGTCTCGTAGAAGACGGCGATAGCTTCGTTTGGAAAAATAGTATCCGCGTCGGGCTGTGTCGGCTTCAGGCCAGCAATAGCCACAGCTTTCTCACACAACTCCGTTGATGCAGCTTCAATGCTGCCGGCGCGTCTTTTAAGTTGCTGCTTTCGCTTCTCATTGTTTTTCCCCCAGCCATCTTTGTTTGAATGTGTGTTCTTCTTCGTCTGCCCGCAATATCCAATCTCGTAACGAGCGCCCCCTATCGACCCTCCGAAGAATTGTCTTACCAATGGATGGTTAATATAACGTTTTACAGGGTCTTTAAATGTAAATAAAAGGTCGATACTTGACGAAGACGTCTCGAGAATCAATCGCGGGACTAAATATCGCGATATATCGCCATATCGATATTTTGGCACACCCCTAGCCTCCACTGTTTTCATTATTTTAGATCTCACTTCTGCTTTTAATGGATCACAGTGTTTTACTATCCCGACTGCAGCAGTCTGTCGCTGTGAAGGGCACAGCACTCTTTTGATTCAAGTCATATTTATGTGGCAGGACTTTCTCTCCCGCGGGAACCGCCACCTTAACGTGGTGGGGGAGTTTGAGAGCTCGGGTGATCCCAGGAGCTAAGCTGTCTGGGGCTTAAGCCCCTGGTAGGGTCTCCCATGGCAGACAGGTCCTGGGAGAAGAGCCAGACAAAGAGCGGTTCAGAAACCCCTGATGAAAAGAAACAACGAGGACCCGATTACGTCGCCCGGATTGGCGTCACCGGGGCCCCACTCTGGAGCCAGGCCCAGGGTCGGGGCTCGCAGGCGAGCGCCTGGTGGCCGGGGCTCTTCCCACGGGCCCCGGTCGGGCACAGCCCGAAGGAGCGACGTGGGACCACTCTACCATGGGCCCACCACCCGTAGGAGACCTCAAAAGGGGCCGGTGCAGTGTGGTTTGGGTGGCAGTCGAGGGCGGGTGCCTCGGCGGCCCAAACCCCGATCATGGAACCTGGCTTTTGGGACATGGAATGTCACCTCTCTGGGAGGGAAGGAGCCTGAGCTGGTGCGAGAGGTTGAGAGATACCGTCTAGATATAGTCGGGCTCACCTCCACACATAGCCTGGGCTCTGAAACTCAGTCCTTAGAGAGGGGTTGGACTCTCTACCACTCTAGAGTTGCCCAAGGTGAGAGGCGGCGGGCTGGCGTAGGCTTACTCGTGAGCCCCCAGCTCAGCCGCCAAGTGTTGGAGTTCACCCCGGTGGACGAGAGGGTCATGTCCCTCCGCCTCCGGGTGGGGGACAGGTCTCTAACTGTGGTTTCGGCTTACGGGCCGAACAGCAGTTCGGAGTACCAGGCCTTCTTGGTGTCTCTCGAAGGGGTACTGGAAAGTGCCCCAACGGGGGACTCCATTGTCTTCCTGGGGGACTTCAATGCCCACGTGGGCAATGACAGTGGCACCTGGAGGGGTGTGATTGGTAGGAACGCCCCCCCTGATCTGAACCCGAGTGGTGTTTTGTTATTGGACTTCTGTGCTCGTCATAGTTTGTCCATAACGAACACCATGTTCGAGCCCAAGGGTGTCCATCAGTACACCTGGCATCAGGACGCCCTAGGCAGGAGGTCAATGATTGACTTTGTAGTTGTTTCAGGTGACCTTCGGCCCTGTGTCTTGGACACTCGGGTGAAGAGAGGGGCGGAGCTGTCCACCGATCACTACCTGGTGGTGAGTTGGATTCGCTGGCGGGGAAGGAGGCCGGAAAGACTTGGAAGACCCAAACGTACTGTGAGGGTCTGCTGGGAACGTCTGACTTCGACTGGGGACATTGTCGGGCGGTGGAAGGAGTACTTCGAGGATCTCCTCAATCCCACTGACACGCCTTCTTTTGAAGAAGTGGAGAATGAGGATTTTGTGGTTGGGGCTGTCCATTACCCGGGCTGAAGTCACTGAGGTAGTCAACGAGCTCCTCGGTGGCAAGGCCCCGGGGGTGGATGAAGTCCGCCCTGAGCACCTCAAGTCTCTGGATGCTGTGGGAGTGTCTTGGCTGACACGTCTCTGCAGCAGCGCGTGGCGGTCGGGAACCGTACCACTGGACTGGCAGACAGGGGTGGTGGTTCCCCTCTTTAAGAAGGGGGACCGGAGGGTGTGTTCCAACCATAGGGGAATTACACTCCTCAGCCTCCCTGGGAAAGTCTATGCCAGGGTACTGGAGAGGAGAGTCCGTCCGATAGTCGAACCTCGGATTCAGGAAGAACAGTGCGGTTTCCGTCCTGGTCGTGGAACAGTGGACCAGCTCTACACCCAATCTAGGGTGCTGGAGGGTTTGTGGGAGTTCGCTCATCCAGTCCATATGTGTTTTGTGGATTTGGAGAAGGCGTTCGACCGCGTCCCCCGTGGCATCCTGTGGGGGGTGCTGTGGGAGCATGGGGTCCGGGGAGCCTTACTGAGGGCTGTCCGGTCTCTGTATGACCGGAGTAGGAGCTTGGTCCGCATAGCCGGCAGTAAGTCAGACCTGTTCCCGGTCCCCGTTGGACTCCGGCAGGGCTGCCCTCTATCACCGGTTCTGTTCATAGTTTTTATGGACAGAATTTCTAGGCACAGCCAGGGGCCGGAAGGGATCTGGTTTGGGGACCACAGGATTTCCTCTCTGCTTTTTGCAGATGATGTTGTCCTGTTGGCTTCATCAAACCGGGACCTCCAGCGTGCATTGGGGCGGTTTGCGGCCGAGTGTGAAGCGGCTGGGATGAGGGTCAGCACCGCCAAATCTGAGGCCATGGTCCTTGACCGGAGAAAGGTAGTTTGCCATCTCTCGGTCGGTGGAGTGTCCTTGCCCCAGGTGGAGGAGTTTAAATACCTTGGGGTCTTGTTCACGAGTGAGGGAAGATCGGAGCGTGAGATTGACAGGCGGATCGGAGCAGCGTCCGTAGTTATGCGGTCGCTCTATCGGTCCGTCGTGGTGAAGAGAGAGCTGAGCCGAAAAGCAAAGCTCTCAATTTACCGGTCGATCTACGTTCCAGTACTCACCTATGGTCATGAGCTATGGGTCATGACCGAAAGAACGAGGTCCCGAATACAAGCGGCTGAAATGAGCTTCCTCCGTAGGGTGGCTGGGCGCTCCCTTAGAGATAGGGTGAGAAGCTCGGTCACCTGCGGAGAGCTCGGAGTAGAACCGCTTCTCCTCCACATCGAAAGGAGCCAGTTGAGGTGGCTCGGGCATCTAGTACGGATGCCTCCTTGACGCCTCCCAGGAGAGGTGTTCCGGGCATGTCCCACTGGGCGGAGGCCCCGGGGAAGACCCCAGGACACGCTGGAGAGACTACGTCTCTCGGCTGGCCTGGGAACGTCTCGGGGTCCCCCCAGAGGAGCTGGAGGAAGTGGCTGGGGTGAGGGAAGTCTGGGCATCTCTGCTCAGTCTGCTGCCCCCGCGACCCAGTCCCGGATAAGCGGAGGAAGATGGATGGGTGGATGGATGGATGGATGGATGGATGGATGGATGGATGGATGGATGGATGGATGGATGGATGGATGGACTTTCTCTGTCAAAGTTAGACAGTGCTCTTTTTTAGAGGCTCCACTGAAACATGGTGTAACCCAGGGCTCAGTTTTAAGCCCTCTATTATTCTCGCTTTACATGCTGCCACTGGGGTCCATTGTTAGGGAATATAATGTGTCGTTCCACTGCTATGCTGATGACATCCAGATCTATGTTCCTGTAAAATCTGGAGGGTCTTGGCAAATAACAGAAGTGCTTAGCAGACATCAAATCCTGGATGGAGCTTCACTTCCTCTGTCTGAATTAAAACAAGACAGAGGTGTTTGTTTTTGGAAAGACTGACCTGCTGACAGGTTGCTGTAGCGCTGTTGGCCCCCTGGACCCTTCACATAGTTTCTTTATTGTATCATATTGTTTCTGAATTTATTTGATTTTATATTAAGCACTGTGGTTGCCTCTGCTCTTATAAGTGCTGTACAAATGATTGATTGATTGGTTGGTTGGTTGGTTGGTTGGTTGGTTGGTTGGTTGGTTGGTTGAATATCCTAATCCAATCCAGTTAACCATCCTCCAGTCTGAGGACTGTTAGAGTTACCACACTATAGGACAGGGGTCCCCAAATCAAGGCCTTGAGGGTCTGTATCCTACATGTTTTTCAACCAAGCTGCCATTGATATTGGCTAAACACACCTGATCCAGGTAATCACAAGCAGATGAGAGGATTTCTAGAATACCAACAGGAGGCCGGCGCCCCAGGCCTGGATTTAGGGACCCCTAATAAAGATAGTAAAGATTGCACATTGATGCACATTGCAGCATTGCCCGCATACATTTTCAGTGCATCCTTAGCTACATGTTGCTGTTAGCACGCATTAGCCTCATCCTAACCCTTCTTTCAGGTCCGTTCAACCAGAAATAAAGCTCTGGCCAACATATTTAGAAACTTGTGAGCAAACAGACACTTGCTAATAATACTAGCAATAATGAAGCTAAAAGGACTCAGACTGACTGACAGATGTTTCTGCTCTGAACATGAACTCTGTCATTTCTGGAGTTAATACTGCCTCAATTCTTCCCTCATATTATTCCCACTTTTCTTCATCACATTTCACTCCAACTCTGGAATGAAGACCAAAGAATCAGGAGGTCTTTATTGTCACATGATCAGAAACAGAGACATGAAAACACAAATCTTCAATCCAAAGTTGTCAAATGAAGCAGAAAGAACACAAAGTTGTCAATGTTCTTCTTTTCACAAACACAATCTTCTCCTTCAGCTTCTTCTCTTGGTGTTTCTGTAGAGAACAAACCAGAGAAAGTCTTGGATGGTGACCTCACTGATGCCATTTGTGTTGCAGCTTCCTTCAGTTCCCATGACAACAACACAAAAACAATGGAATCCCAAAGTTCAAAGAAACCACAAGAAAACAGATTGGACTCCCAAAAGTTTGACATTCATGTTCCAAAATCTCTCTAATCCACATTCTAGAGATTTTCATTTCTCTCTATTTCTGACTCCAAA
>JAUDJI010000846.1:1189-12403 GCA_037389245.1 Oryzias sinensis | reverse complement strand
ATTGCATCTCTCTCATAAGATGCTATGTTGTGACAAATCTCAAACAGTATTGACATTTAGATCAATTCTCCTTTTTTATATTATAAAGTGTCTGTACTGATTCTGATAAATATTTTACATCGTAACATGTCCATATGTGAAAACTTAAATTATATTTACTATTAACATAAATGAATGGGCTATATGGTTGGGAGTATACTTATTAACACCCAATTTATTCTTAGCCTTTTTATTTAAAAAATATTTTATTATTTGATAAGAGTAGCTAGTGTATTTTTTCTCTAAACATTCATTTGACTTTTCACTGTTCTAAAATTCCTTTGAAAACCGGACTTCAGCCGTTGTTGCTCTGTTACCGTAAAGCTGAGAATGCGAGAGCAGTGAAAATTCAGGAGCGGCTCATTTGACACCGCAGTTCCGAATGACGGCTGGCTTGACGGCAGTAAAATAAGTCTGCTATTTTGGAGGAGATGAAGGTAAAGGTTACCAAATACAGAGCAACAGGATGTATCCCTCTTGATGCTAACCCTCTTGAATTGGGAAGAACCAATGAGACTATAACCATATTGCAAATTGGCAAAGAGGTATCTCCATTTGTGCAACCTCTGTCCCGAGTGAGAGGTTTTTTCTACTGCTGGGGACATCGTTAACGCTAAAAGATCTCTCCTCGTTCCTGAAAATGTTGACAAACTAATCTGAAAAACTGAATATTAAACTGCAACTTAACTCAGCAAAATGAAAGACAAAAGCGAGATTTGACCCAACGCATGCAAAAACATGCGTTTAGCAAAGGCCAAAAAAAAAACGTTTTTGAGAGCAAAAAAAGTAAAGCAGAATAAAAAAATTATGAAAAAGCAAATATTTAATATTTTCACTTGCAACTTCAAAAGTTAGTTTTGTATGCAACGTGGTGGCAGAAATATCACTCCATGTTTCTCAAGGTTTTTTCCATCTGCGGTGAGATGAGAGGACATCAGTGTGCTTCTGGAACACATACAGATATAGGAACTTGGCACGAATCGACACTGAAGGAGTATTCTAAAGATTTTTAAGCAGAGTTGTGTTTAAAGAGAGATCCTGGTGAGGTGAAGATTGTTTTTCATTTTTAATAGAGTTAGCAAGCTAACGAGCTAGCATGCTAGCACATGATGAAGCCAAGAGGAGAGAGGTTGCTTATATTTCTGTAATAACTTCAATTTGTATAGAAATGTATGTTTTTATATCTTATTCTTTATTATGTTGCAGCCTAATCTTTAGTGTGAAGTGAACTCATTTTGAACTCTCAAGACTTATTATCCTGTGACAGTTCTTTTAGTTTATGGCTGCAGCGGCAAACCTTCCCCCTGTGAAAGAAATGTGACGTTCTTTGTGCAAATATGGGAGTTTTGCAGAGAAGCAATAAATATACCATAGACTACATTTCAACCCAGATGGGCTGAAGTTCTAATCCCTGGGAAACTGTCCAGATTCATGTTCTCATGTGGAGGTTGGAGCTGACTCTGCCCTAATGCCTGTGATGGAGCTTTAGGTTATCCAGGACCAAATGGGGAATCTTTTGATCCGTGCACCAAGTGCGCCTTCGTATCTGGTCCGACGTCAAGGAGGAGCGAATCCAAAGGGTGCAACTCCCACTATTGGTCGGTGAAAGAAGGCGGGGCATCTGGCGGCGAATCAGAGCGTTCATGGGAGGAGATTTGGCCGCCATGATGTGTCCAGGAGAGGAGATTCATCCACTATTGATAAGAGTTTGCACAGAGGAATTCCTTTGTTCTCAGCTTGGCTGCGAGATAAATCACATGTAACTTTTTGCGTTTTGCAGGCTTCGGAACTCTGAGAACCCAGATGATCTGTTTTGATGTGTTCTAGAACTATTGTTAGTGAAATAAAACTTTGTGTATTTTTATCCGTTGGAATTCTGGTTTTCTTCTCCCGACTCCTGAACACGCATGGAAGAGATCTGCAAAGCGAACCGATATCTTTCCTACAATTTTTCTGTATTTACTTTAAGGAAAAATTCAATTTGAAGTGCATGATTTCCTTGTTAATTAATATTGAGAATGTTCTAGATATTATTTTTTTTTAAGTTGACGCAAGTATAGGAAATGGAGTTGGCTAACTGCCTGCATCCTGCATATCCTGGGAATGCAGTAAAAGATATTATATTGACCCGGCGGCAGCTATTCACCTAAATCTGCAATAAATCGGCCATCACAAGGGATGTTTAGATTAGTTTCCTAACTTTTGTAAACCATATGTGTGTGTGTGTGTTTGTACCCCTTACCCTTTAGAAATGAATGTCACATGTTGTATGTTAGGAAACGCCCAGATTCTAATAAAGGTGGGAGGAGAGCTTTGCAAAACTCAGAGCAAACTACTGCGTTGTCTGAGTACAAGCTTCACTTTGCTCTCCAAGTGAAAGGAATTCCTCGAGTCCGCGTCCTTTCTTTCGGCATACATATAACTGAGAAATGTTGGATTAGGTTTGGACCTATGGAGAGAAATTAGAGTCAGTCGGATTTGTGCGTGCGTAATTCTTGATTTGTGCGAAAATTAGGATTTGTGTATGCATATTCTTGCTTTGTGCGTGCGTAAATTAGGATTTGTGCATAAATTTGGATTTGTGCGTGATTTGTTACTCACATAATACGTTTTGTGTATAAGTTAAAAAAATATAAAATGAAAAAAATACAAAATGCAATTTACGTATGCACAAATTAAGATTACAACAGCTTGAAACTACTTACACACACACATCTTTAAAAAACACGCACGAATCCCTTGTTACGCACACACGAAGCCAAAGTTACACACGGATCTACCGTCAGACTGTTTTCACGTCTCACAATTTGGTCCGTAAATGCTGCGTTCAAATACCAGTGGAATGCTCGGTCATTAGAACCTTCCTAAACGTATCCAGACAATGACTCAATCAATACATGAAGACAGTAGATGTTAGTGTGGAACATAGAGGTTACTTACTTCGGGGCGCTGACCACCGAGATGGGCCGCCATTCTTCCCGTGACTGAATCTCTCAGTCTGACTGCCTTTGATTTTCCAGGAAGAAAAAAACAGTGCCTCCTACTGGTCGTTCCTGTTACGCATTTTGTATCAATTCGGTGTCTCGGAGAATAATATACTTTTAATATATATATTAGCGTTTAACAGTGAACGTCATATTCTCAGATAATATTTTTTATTTTCCTTTAAAGTTTTTTTAAGCCCTGCTACACCCACTGAAGGAAATACGTTTAGAAGGGAAGACTGATAGGAAAATTCTAATGACCGAACATTCCACTGGTATTTAAACGCAGCATTTACGGACGAATTTGTGAGACGTGAAAACAGTCTCACAGTAGATCCGTGTGTAACTTTGGCTTCGTGTGTGCGTAACAAGGGATTCGTGAGTGTTTTTTAAAGATCTGTGTGTGTAAGTAGTTTCAAGCTGTTGTAATCTGAATTTGTGCATACGTAAATTGCATTTTGTATTTTTTTCATTTTATATATTTTTTAATTTATACACAAAACGTATTATGTGAGTAACAAATCAGGCACAAATCCAAATTTATGCACAAATCCTAATTTACGCACGCACAAAGCAAGAATATACATATACAAATCCTAATTTACGCACAAATCAAGAATTACGCACGCACAAATCCGACTGAGTCTAATTTCTCTCCATATGGACCCATCACCCGTGAATATCTTTCACTACAGCAGGAACGCCAGAAATGTCTGAGACCAAGAAGACATCATGGCTGGAGATGTCGTCCTCCTTGTGGACAGTTCTTCCCCTCACAACTCTTGGCTTATGGGGAAAGTGGTGGAAACGATAGCAGACTCCAGTGGGATGGTGAGAAGAGGGTTAGGGTGGTTGAACATCCACATGTTTTCTTTGTCTGGTGGTAAAGATGAGTCACAAGTTTCAATACACTGATGAGCTTCTTTCTTTGTGTTTACAGAAAGACAAAGGCTTCTGAATGGTGAGTGGAACACTGGAACACTGGGCTGGGTAGCTCGGTTGGTAAGGTGACAAGCTACCATGCAGGAATCCAGGGTTCGATTCCCGGAGGGGAATAAGCAATGGTACTGGAATATCAATGGCGAGCAGTTAACATCACCCAGTGGGGGTCCTTAGGCAAGGCCCTTAACACTCCCAAGCGTGGTTCAGCTGCAGCTCACCGCTCCCCCAGGGGATGGGTCAAATGCGGAGAAGAATTTCCCCATTGAGGGATGAATACAGTATAAATTTATAAATTTATAGTGTTCTAGATTCAACACATCTGTCTCTTTATTTTTCTTCTGAGTGCAGACAGATGGATGAAGCTTCAGTTAACAAAGCATTGATGTCTTTGTGACTCTTCATGCTTGAACATCCAGATGTTTGGCTGGATTAAGAACATCATCTGACCTGATTGTCTCTTTTTCTAAGGTGTGGCTGCAGGTGGAGGGGCAGCTCAGTACGCTGAGTCAAAGCTTTCAATAAAAAGCAGTGACTTAAATACAGTTTAAAATTCACATTCTGGTGATTTGATTGGCATTTCTATCCAGAGCGAATAATGTTGTCTTTATTAAAGATTGAAGAGGGTAACCAAACATCAACCGTCTCTGTTACAAATGAGACCAACCCTCAGACTGCTGAGTGAATCTAGAAAGGACCAAAGAAGTGGATTTTCTGTCTTCCTGCAGACTAAAGGTCAACGGTCTTTGATGACTTCCATCACAAAGAGATTCTTCTGGAGGTTTCTCTGCTGGATGGAAATGTTGAAAATCATCTCAACACTTTGGGAGTAAAACCATCATCTGTTGGTTGGTGAAGATGGAAGCAAAGATACAACAATTGAACTAAAACATCTGGAAGAAACTCAAGTTTGATCTGTTTTCTAGGAAACGTGAACCTGTTTCAAAGCATACAACTTTATTCATTTAAAAATGTTTTTATCATGTTAACATTTATCCATGCATCTCCAGAACCTTCTAACCTCCTTTAGGGTCATGGAGCTGCTGCTGCCAGACCAGCTGATATGGACTATATGATATATGGACCGCTCCGTCACTTCCTGTTTAGAGAGTCAGTACTAGAACTGCTTCCATGAAAACATCGGATTCTATAGAATTGACTCCATGTTTTCTAGAGCTTCTTAAAGTCACAATGACTGACTTTGGGCTCAAGGACATCAGGAGATCATAAGTCAGTGGTAGAGCAGTAGTCCTGATCAGAACATCCATAGTCTGTTCTTTTGTTTGGTTGTTCTGTTCCCAGACAGCAGGAAGTGAGTAGTGGTGTCCTTCAAGAAGAACAGGGACAGCCTCCTTCTAAACGCCTGCATCCATCAGGATTTGACCAAAAAGAAAGTGATCTCATTGAAAACCAAAGACCCACTTCTTCCATGACTCAGCATCTTTGGTGAAAAGGTGGAAGCTGAAGGAGTTCAAGTAGCTGATGATCACAGCTTGATGTGCTGTCCTCTCAAACTTCAAACACACACAAATCAGCATGCAATGGAAAAATCAGATAATGGTCGGTTCTTCTCTGGCTTTCAGCATTTAGCTGTAAGTGGAAGTAACTCAGTGGTCCTGATTTAAACCTGAAACATGTCCACCAGGTCTATGCATAGAGCCCATTGGGTGAGGGTGGGGTTCACCTTGAGCGGGGGGTCGGTCGGTTACACCCAGGTACAATGTAGAAGCATCAGTTAACCTGTGAAGCATGTGTTTGGACTGTTGGAGGAGGCTGGTTCCACACCCAGGAGAACATGCTAAGACCATCCAGAAACTGGGATTTGAACGAGGGCCTGGGTGCTGACCACTCCACCACTGTGCAGCCCCACCTACATGTGATTTTAAATGAGCTAAAGATGAATCTACATTTGATTTCTGATCACAGGAGGTTCAGACGTCACCGGCAGTCCCAGAGTTCCAGCTGAAGACCCTCTGAACTCGTCTTCATCAAGATCTGAAGCTGAAGACCCAGAGTGAGCTGCTGCAGAACAGGAAGTCTGTCATGTTCCAACAATCTCTACTAAATGCAACTTCTTTATTTGCACATCTGCTGGAAAAGCACAACAACTTTGCTGCCTTAAAGAGAAAAGAAGAAACTCGTGTTTGACATCAAGAGGGTTTTCTTTCTTTACATTTAGAAAAAACTAACAAAAAACAAAAAGTGTGAACATTTGAACAACTTTGCACATTTGTACGTTTCTTTTTGTGGTCAAACTATAAGCTTTAGCAGTGACTGTGGTGGAGCGGTCAACCTCTGACTCTGAGGTCACAGGTTTGATTCCTGCCTTGCTCGCCCATGTGTCGAAGTGTCCTTGGACCAGACGCTAAACCTCAGCCTGTGGTGGAAGGTTGGCGCCAGAGTTGATGGCAGTGGAGCCGCCACCAGCGTGTGACTGTAAAGTATAGGGAAGTACTTTCAAGGAAGTAGACGCCATTTACCATTTTTGTACTTTATTAAAGTACAAGAAGTGCTATATACTATATATATATTATTATATACAGTGTTGGGAGGAAGTCTCTGCCCATCTTCCAGATTTCTTGTTTTTTCCATGTTTTCACACTTCAATGTTTCTGTCATCAAACACATTTAAGTCAAAGACAATAAAAGTCAGTTTTGTATTGAGGGAGAACAAAGATAATTGCCCTTTGTGAAACAGGAATTGCCCTCTAAAGCTAGTTGGGTTGGGCCTCCTCCAGCAGCACTCCAGCATGTGTGGAAGTCTCTCCCAGCACTTTGGAGGACCTGTGGCCCACTCCTCTTTGCAGCATTGTTGTAATTCACAGACATTGGAGGGTTTTGGAGCATAGCTGCCTTTTTAAGGTCACGCCACAGCCTCTCAATGGGATCCAGGTCAGGACTTTGACCAGGCCGCTTCAAAGTCTTCATTTTGTTCCCCGGTGGATTTGCTGGAATGTTTTGAGGAGTCCATGTTTGTTCAAATTGAAGGTGAAAACTGCATTTTAGTGTTTCTTGTGCTGTCTGGGACTCATTTAAATGTGTTTGACGATAGGAAACATTGAAACAATAGAAATCTTGAACACCACTTTCTGTTTACAGGTCAGGCCTGACCTTCATAGAGAGGCTTTTTCTGCTACTTTGACTACTTTGTAAATGTTTGTATGCTATGTTTAGGTATTGTGTCTGACTGGAATGTAATTAAGGTCCACAGCAGCAGCATCACTGACTGCAGGGACCAGATTGTTTTCACAGTTGGAACCATTTCAGTGCCTCTCAGAATGGGACACCCCCCCCCCCCCCCCCCCCCCCCCGAAAAGTCACCAAAACGTGACACACCTGGGATAAATTGCAAATGAAGTTTTAATGCTCAATTCAGATTTTTTGAAAAAAATTCAATTTTTTTGCAAGTTCGTTCACATTTCCTAGTAAATCTGAACTTTTGTGATCTCCAGTGTGAAGTGACCCAGAAGTGACCCGCATGCGCAGAAGAGTACTCAACGGTGAACGACGTCACTCACACAAACAGGACCTGCAGCCTCTCTAGTGGCTCAGAAGCCTATGAGCCTATATGAGACGCTGGGTTAGCGCCGTCTCACCTTCAGCATGTTCTGGAGGTCACATGGCTCCACAGGTTGCTACAGCTACATATGTGTCCAAACTGCTCATTTGTAATCCTCTTCCATGAATGTTCAGTAAACTGTTGTGTTGAAAAAGAAGTGTGAGGCACTTCCACTGAGTCTGGTTTAGATGAGTTCAGGTATGAAGCAGCCATAGTTGTCAGGGGGGGGGGTCAGTGAGGAGGCTGCACGTGTGACGGTGATGCAGGCAGAAATGATTTAACTCCATGGGATGTAGACGCATAAAGATATGTTATTTTGTATGATGTCACTGTAACTATCATTTTATATTGAGCTTTAGTAACTTCATTAATTCATGGTTTTCATCTGATTTATGTTTCTTTTTTTAATGGACAATTTGCAATGAATGTCTGAGTCTCCCTGCATGTTCTGAAGCTGGCTGACTGCTGAGTGGATGTCCAGTTATAAAGGAGTTTGTGGTTCAGTCTCAGTCCTGAATCTGTGGTTCTCTGTACGTCACTCCACCACCAAACAACATCAACCCTACGCAGAGGGATGATGATGGGGGGCTGGAGGCAGACCTGCTGATGCTGAGGGTCACTTTAGCCGCGTTTCCATGGGCAAAAGTAATTGGAAAGAACGCTTGATCGGAAAGAAAATGCGTCATGTAAACGCGCCGTTCGGAATACTCTGCCCCGGTCAGACTCGTTCGGATCAGAATTTCTTTCCGATGGAGATAGGTGGGTTATACCGATGGTTTATCCCAGGGGTCGGCAACCCATGGCTCCGGAGCCACGTGTGGCTCTTTCATCCATCTGTTGTGGCTCCCTGTGACTTTGGAAAATAATGAGTATTTTATAATAATTAAATTTTATTTTAATTTTTTCATTTTTCATGGCATTTCAAAGGCGCTGATGGCTCCGTACGAAGCGCGAGCCACGTAAAAAACAGCTTCGTAATGAGCTCGTATTTATCGGGCGAGACCTGCAGAGCTGATAGCAGGGAGAGGCACGCGGGGCGGCTTCAATAAACACTCCGATCTTCCGCCGGGAACTTGACGTGCCGCGGGGCAGAGACTGATGACAGACTGAGAGTTCGCGCCAGCGTTGCCAGATAGTCACAGTTTTCCAGTTCAGAATAATGATAAAATGTGTACAATGTTGAATATTTCTTCAGCGGGCCGCCTTCTTTCATTCATTTGCTTAACCCGCTCTATCCCCGCCATAACCTGCGTCCGGCTCTTTCATCCTTGTGCGGCGCTGGAGCGCCCTGACTATCGTATTTTGCGCTCTCTGTGTAGGACACACTGAGGAGCGCGGGGAAAACAAATCTCAGCTGCAGAGGATGTGAACAGGTGAACAGGTAGAGAGGAAAAGCAGGTGGAGAGGCGGAGGAGGGGCTTTGGCTTCAAACTCTGTCAGAGAGATGCAAACACGGGCGTCAGATTGAGACGCAGCTTTCCCTGCAGGAGTTGAAGCAGTGACTTTCTCTGGGATGATTTTATGAACTCAAACATGGAAACATGATTACCAAGTAGAACTCTTCAAAATAATAAACCTGATCTCTCCACATTCTCCGTGTCTACCATGCATTGATAAACACATCGCTCCATGCAGCCATCAGACCAGAACCAGTAGCTCCTCCCAACGCGGCCGCTGTATCATCCTTTAAAGATCACAATGTGCATTTGCAGCGACGTATGCTTCAGAGGATGTCCGATTGGCCAATCTACATGTCAATCAAGTCCAGTACTTCTCAGTGAGGATTTTGATTGGCTAGTGGATTTTAAGAAGTACTTTTTTTTTTTTTTAAATCTTTTCTGGCCGGCGATCTACACTCATGTCATTGAAGGTCGACCGGTCGGTCGCGATCGACGTAATGAGCACCTTTGAATAATATATACATGCATAATATATATAATGATGTCAAAACGGGTTGTGGCTCCGGGTGCTTTCTTTTTTATTAGGGGCGGTCCCAAATGGCTCTTTGAGTAAAAAAGGTTGCCGACCCCTGGTTTATCCGATCGTGGAGCATGTAAACGGTCATTCCCATCGTGTGTCACTGCTGCTCTGGTTTATGTCACGCATAGACAGTGTTTGGCTGAGAGAAAGCTTTGGAGCGACCAGCTGCTTTGAGGACGCCCTGTGAAAAGCGCCGCTCCGCTCTCGCCCCGCTGGCTCTCCCCTCTCTTTCACCCCTCATGAGGGAGATGCGGGGTAGGATGCTTTACTACGAGTGCATTTTGTTATGTGTGGGAGAATTCAGACTGCGAGCCGTCCCGCCGCTCTGGGTTAGCGGCTGCAGGACTCAGGAGGAACCGTGTTCAACAGAGCTCGGGCCGCTAGCTCACAGAGTGGCTTTGGGGCGATCTGTGTGAACTTTTCAGAGCAGAAATAAATGTCACTCAGTCCTTAGAAAGCTGTTCAAACAATCACATGGAATTGTGTTTCCAGTTGTGTCCCGACAAAATAAAGGCTGATGTTATTTCCATACATTTATGTGCAGCTAAGATGCAGATTGCTGCGTTTCTCGCACGGTCCTGGATTTTGTGTCCATCAGGCTAATGTTGTTAGCCCGTGTTAGCCTGTCCTCAGCCTTCTTCCAGCTGTTTCATTCATAAAAAAGCACTGACCACACGGATTAAATATAACAATGAGCGAACAGGCACTTCATAATATTCATGACATTAATAAAAGCACGTTTGGAAGATCGTCTCGTATTACGGAGCTGCAGCACATGCTGTCTGTCTGTGGCAGGGGTTTGTTTACAACGGGACCTAGTTCCTCATCCAGGTGATTTTACACTACTGCGCATGCCCAGATGATTCATTCTGACTGAAAGTGTGAGCCATGGGAACAATTGTTCTAATCGGAAAAAGGTTTTCTGATCCCATGTGCACGGGTGAATTTTAACCCGACCATTGATCCCATCAAGATATTCTGCCCATGTAACCGCGGCTAGTGACATTTTCCCACATGGACAAGAACATCTTGGATCACGTTTACACCAACATAAAGGGTGCATACAGGGCTGCCCCCCGCCCCCACTTTGGACACTCTGACCACATCTCTTTGTTTCTGTTCCCAGCCTACAGACAAAGACTGAAACAATCTAATCCAGTCACCAAACAGGTTCAGCTCTGGACCCCTGAGACTGTTTCATGACAACAGACTGGGATGTGTTTAAAGCTGCAGCCACTCTGGAGGACTCTTCAGTCAGCATCCAGGATTATACTGACTACGTGACTGGGCCAGGCTGGTGACATGGTGTGAGGACAACAACCCCCCCCCCTCATCACAGACAAGACAAAGGAGATGATAGTGGACATGAGGAAGGAGAGGAGGAACCCTCATCAGCCGCTTCTTATCCGGGTCTGGAAGTGGAGAGGGGGAGCAGCTTCAAATATCTGGGGGTCCACCTCAGTCCGGACCTCACCAGGGGCCTCATTCCTAAAGGTGGCGTACGCACAAAAGAAGGCGTACGCCACTCTCTACGCAGTAGTTGAGATTTATAAAAAGCAAACTTGACGGGAAAATGTGCGGTCCTTCACGCTCTGACCCAGGCGTACGCACAAAAACGGGTGAAATGAGAAACGGCGACACCGTCGGCAGATGGAAGAAACACGTGAAAGTGACAGTGTGTGCCAAATCGTGCTGGCATGTGCTGTGCTACAC
>JAUDJI010000845.1:0-12403 GCA_037389245.1 Oryzias sinensis | reverse complement strand
TTCAATGATTTGTGATCTTCACTGGTGTCCATGGATTACATGAAATCTTTCCACCTTTATCCACCTTTATCATGGTAGGGAGAACACATCAATTTAAGGGTGGGGTCATCTCAGATAGCACAAGGGTTAAAATGAAAGACTGTCAGTTTCTTTTTAAATGGGCCAACCAACAAACTCAACAAGGGATCAAATACTTATTTCCTCCACTGCATACTAAACCTCAGCTTGTAAACAAATGGATGGAAACCTCAGGTGATGCTGATGCAGCAAAGGCTGATCAGATAATAAAGGAGTGACTGCAGAGCAGACAACACACCCCATTAGCTGCACGTTTTTCATTTATTCTAATATAAGATTGGAGGAATCCTAAAACAGATTTAGTCTGCATGAGTGTCGAACAAAAGAGGACACGAGTCAATGTAATGTTTGGCTGCATTTTTCTTTTTTAATAAGCAGATGAACCCTTCTCCCCCTCCCTATAGAGTTTTTTTCTTACAACCATAGGCATGTGTATATCATAAAAAAAAAGAAATATAACACGAATTGCACCTTATACATACATAACTGTCCCAAGTGGTGCAGACAGATTTATTTCTGCTTTGAAGCACAAAAAGAAGTTACCGAGTGGCCTGTTAAAATGTTGCCATGAAGGGGTTATCGAATTACATAAATGCCAAAAATTGAAAGGGCGTAAAGACAACTGAGCGGGCGTATTTAGAAACTGAATGAGTGAACCTTAAAACTGTGATGGCGCAATTCTAACCAAGCGACCCCGTATTTTACAGCTGAACGGCTGAAATCCTAACTGAGCAGGGATCCTGCTCGGTCAATTCTCATTTGCGCCCTCACCTGCATTTATGCTCAGTGTTAAGGGGGCGTTTTTGTCACTTGGGGGCGGTATTCAGGGGTGTGTTTGTCACTTAGGGGCAGGAACCTTTCTGGTTGATCTGATTGGCTAGAATTAGCATGTCAAGCAGCGGGGCGGGACTTTAATAGAAAAGGAACGGCAGCTGTAACGTGGATTAAAAGCATTAAAACGGTAACAATTGCAGTGAGTTTCACATGAGAAAAAAATTACAGCACAAAAAAACCCCGCTGCACTTTCTTACCTTAGTTTTGGGTCGTTGGTTAATGTTTTAATCCACGTTACATCCGCGGTTTTTTCTATGATTGCCTCTAACGGGGGGGGGGGGGGGGGGGCAAACAAGTTTGACACAAAAAGCCGAGATTTCTAACTGTGATAGTCAAAGAGCCACACCACACACTGATCTGCCAGACACAAACACACAATTAAAGCCATGTTATTTCTCATAACCCCCTCCTCTCCTTACAACAGCACTGGATTAAGCGGGGCCGTTTCAATTTAGTGTTTTTTCTGTATTTAACGTTAACACACATACCAGTGAAACGTTGCACGCTGGTGTGTGTTTAAAAAGGCAGCGAGCGCAAAACTGAGTTGGTTGTGATTTATTTTTTCAGTCATCAATCAGCATTTAAAATCCATTAAAGTCTTCATCTTCTGCATCTGGAAACAGCTGGGCTACATTTTCTATCAAACACGCCAGCTTATTTACTCATCAGAGTCCGTCTCTTTGCTTTGCGGCTCCAAAAAACAGTTAAAGCAGACACCTCAGGCCAAGTTTAATTCCTGCAGTGACAGTCCCAAAGTGTGGCGTAACTCGCCCGTTGCTGCATCCCGGTAAGGGGGGGAGGATGGACAGCTTTTCACGGTCACCTGCTGCTGGAAGTAGCAGCGCTGAGCCTCGAGTCGATCTTCCAACACAGACCTTTCCTTTTCTGCGGAAACTCAGCTGCTGCTGCGTCTTCTTGTCTTGTCGGAGTTGGTTTTTCAGCGTCCTCACTTGTGAACCATGGATTCATTATTTTAAATTCTCCGGCAGCAAAGGTTCGATAAGTTAGAAAGATCTTTACAGATTCAGACTTCCTGCTTCAATAACTCCTCTGATAAATGTTCAAATGTGTCAGCAAGTATCTCAATACTTTTATATTAACACAGAGAGTGAACCACAAATGCATTTCTGAAGAAAAAAGATCGTTTTTTGGCCTTTTAACAGAATTGTTCGCTTTAAGCTGTGAATGCAGACATGCAGCAGCCGGCTGTCAAGGGACCGTCAACAAAGTGCAACCTCTGTGAACTGTGAAACACCACTGTGTAAAAATCAATAACCTCACAAAAAAAATCATAAAATTATTATAAAGCATATTCTTGTTACAATTCATATTTTGTAGGAAAGTCCATATTTATTTTATCTCCTTTCATATACTTTTTCAAATTTTAATAGATATGAATCATGACTAAAGTTATTCAGTAACTTGACATGACCTTATTGTCATACTGAAATAAAGAATGTCAATAGTTCACTTTGTTTATTTATAGGAATTTTTCATATTTACAAATGGATCAGATTTGGTCATAAATCCTGAATAGCTCTGAAGGTGCCAGAATTTTTTTTTTTGCATAATCTTTATTTTAATAGGAAAATAAGGTCATGATTAGACAGTACAGGAAGTTTTGTCTCAGTAACTACAGCATCTTCAAAGCCATTGAGCATTTTTGACCATATCTGATCAATATTTAAATATGAAAAATTCCTAACAATAAACAACGTGAATTATAACATAATCTTTATTGCAGTAGGAGAATAAGGTCATGATTAGTCAGTAGAGGAGGTTTGGTGACAGGAGCTTTAGTATCTTCAGAGCTATTGAGCATTTATGTTATGATTCATATCTCTATTAAATTTTAAAAACTATAAAATGGAGGTTGACTTTCTAACAAAATTTAGTATAATAATAATAATGTAGCATGACTACGCTGACGAGTCTTCATTACCAGTTCATAGATATATAGACATTTATTCGCTTTTTTAAAAGTTCACTGATTTTTACAGAATAGTGTTTCACAGAGGTTGCTCTTTGTTGACGGTCCCTTGGCAGCCGGCTCGCTGCTCTGTCTGCATTCGCAGCTTGAAACGAACAATTCTGATTAAAAGAAAAAAAACGATCGGTTCACTCTATGTGTTAATACAACATGATTGAGATACTTGCTGACACATTTGAAAGTTTATCAGAAGAGTTATTGACGCAGGAAGTCCGAATCTATGAAGATCTAATTTAACCGAACTGCAGCTGCTCTATTCCAGTGTTCCTCCGCGTAGCTGATAGCTGCAGTTTAAACTGTGCCTCATAATCGTGTCTCTTTGCATTTCCAGGGTTTCCAAAACGAAGTTGTTCTGCATTATGCACATATCTGCACCTCTGTACTATGGGGGGGGGGGGTGTCTTCTTTCACGTCCTCTCCCCTCACCGTACCGTCAGCATGCTGTTCTCTCCTAGATCCTCTTCACCGAAGTCACACAATAACACATTAGGGCCGCTCTGTACATTTAGGGGAAAATGTAAGACTTTCACCTTATGGTTGTGAAAGCACTGAATATAGAAAATATGATAAAAGGCAGAGAGTCACATGCAGCTCAAGAGCCGCCTGTTAACTCCCCTACACTGAAAAATGAAGGTCCCGCCCCTCTGCCTCGCGGATAAGCCATGCAAATTTCAGCCAATCAGATCAACCAGAAAGGTTCCTGCCCCAAAAGTGACAAAAACGCCCCCTTAACACTGAGCGTAAATCCACATTAGCGCGCAAAAGGGAATTGACCGCGCAAGATCACTTCTCAGTTAGAATTGCGCCTGCGCGGTTTTAAGGTTCACTCACTCAGTGTCACGGTTCCTCCGGCTGCTACCCCTCCCCTCCCTGCTCCTTCATTGGAACCAGCTGACCTGCATCATCTCATCACCTGGCAGACCTTCTTAAGGAGATCCATCCCAGCATACTACGCCAGTCCGTTATACTCACTCCGGTGATCACGCCTGGCCTCAAGTTAAGTTACTCTCGCTCTAGTAATCCTAGCTTGTACTTACCGTCTGTCTCACGTCTTCAGGTCTTCACTCCATGGGTCACGCTGGTTCCTCGCTCCACGCTGATTACACCATCCTCGGCGTCCACGCCTTGCCTCAAGCTGGTTACGCTGTCCTCAGCGTCCACGCCTCGCCTCAAGCCGATTACGCTGTCCTCAGCGTCCACGCCTCGCCTCAAGCTGNTCCTGAGTTTCTTCCGGGTTCCAGCATCTGGGTCTCCCTAGTAGTCCGATCATGACACTCAGTTCCTAAATACGCCCGCTTAGTTGTCTTTACGCCCTTTCAGTTATTGGCATTTATGTAATTCCATAAGGGGTGACCAAGATGGCGCTCTGAACAGTCGTGTTTGGCTGAGCTCTGCAAACCTAACTGTTTTTTGTCATAATACAGGGTGAGCTAAGACCCTTTCTTGATTTTTTTTTACTTCTTTCCAATTTCTTTATACTTTTTGCATAGTTCTCAAAGCAATATGAGCAAAGCCGAGAAGAGAAAGACGGAATTCAAGAAATCGCTAGCGAGTGTTGGCTCTGTTAGCAAACCTGCTAATGTTAGCCATCCTGCAAAGCCGTCTGCGTCGAGTAAGACTACTGATGCTAAAGTCAAATTAATTGACTCAATGCATGACTACATGGAGGCAGTTTCGGAACCATTCCTAATGGAAGAAGACGACTTTCCTGCTCTTCCCTGCACACCCACTGCTTCCCCAGCTGGTAAGCTGAGAAAAGTCACAGAAACGGAGACAGAGGCTGTTCTTTCTCAACTCTCGTCACTTACACAATTGATAAACTCGAGGTCAGACACTCTGGAAAAGTTAATTAGCGGCAACTCCAGAGAGATCTCTGAGATGAAAAAAGCTGTGCAGGAGAACTCCATGCAAATCTCAGCTGTAAAAGACTCCGTTGATGTCGTTTGTACTGAAATTAGTGACATGAAGAACAGAGTGGTCCACGCTGAGGCACAACTGGAGAAATATAAAACAATCGTGGAAACACAGGAAAAAAGGATCTCCCAGCTAGAAAGCTACTCCTGCCGCTTGAATCTGAAACTTCGCGGTTTGGCTGAGAAAGAAAATCAGAACGTGCGGCAACAAGTGATCCAGATCTGCTAGTCTGTTCTACCGGAGGCGAAAGACAAACTACCCGATGTTGTGGATACGGTACACAGACTCGGCCCGAAGAGACCGAACAACAACCAACCGAGAGGGATCATCATCCAGTTTACTGCCAGGATTCACCGCGATGCTGTCTGGCGCGCCGCAAAGAAGTCCGCCTTCCTGAAAGAACACAACCTGAGGATGGCGGAGGATCTGTCTGCTGAGGACCGCGAACGGAGAAACCGACTGTAGCCGGCCGTGGAGAAAGCCAGGAGGGAGAACAAGCTGGCGTTCTTTGTTGGAGGACGTGCCTTTGTGAATGGTAAAGAAATCCTGCCGCCTTAATGAAGGCTGCAGATGTGAAAGCTGGATTTGAACGTTTTTTGCTATACTCCACATTTGTCAAAAATGATACTGTTGCTTAAAATTTTGATTTTATTTGAGCTCATAAGCTATTGCATTCAAGCTGCTACTTTTTATTTTAATTTTTATTATCTTGCTTTAATTTTGTTTTTGATATAACATTATAATGTTATTTTAAGTATTAAATTATACTTAAATGTGAATCAAGTAGCAGCATTGTGGGTTTTATTTTTATTTATTTTTTTTCTTCAAACATTTACTCTTATGAGTAAGATGGGACTAATAACGCCCATCACTTTGGCGTTATTTCATAAGGAAATAATTATTGTTAGGGTCTTAGTTCACAGCTTTTTTTGTAATGGTTTGCAGGTTCTTATCCTCTTTCTGTTCCTAAGCGACCAAAAATCCTTAACTCAACTTCTTTTTTCTTCTTCTTTGGTCTAAATATCTTTTGTTTTTGTTCTTTTTTTCTATTTCAACTTCATGTCTTTATCCATTATTTCTTTAAATGCGAGAGGTTTAAGAAACAATGTTAAACGTAAAGCCATTTTTTTGTTTTGTAAGCAGTTTAATTCAGATCTTTGTTTTATCCAAGAGTCCCACTCAACTGAACAAGACAAATCCTTCTGGAGGTCACAGTGGGGAAATGATGTGTGGATGTCACATGGTACAGAGCGAGCTGCTGGTGTCTGCATACTGAAAAACAGATTTAATGGAAAAGTTTTGCTATCTGACAGCGATAAAGATGGTCATTACATTTTTATAATACTTGAAGTAGCCTGTTCCGTCTTTATTCTAGTCGACGTGTACGGGTTCAACTCCCAAACAGAAAATAATCTTCTCTTCAATATACTAGAAACACGTTTATTGCACTGGCTGTCTAAATACCCAAAGTCTTTTATAATATTTGGAGGGGATTTTAACTCAGTTTTTGATAATTCTATGGATAGATGGCCTCCCAGGAGTCCAGACTCTAACTCTCCTATAAAGTTGTTTGCACAAAAATTAGATTTAATTGATTCTTGGAGAGACTCGCATCCAAACCAAAGAGCTTATACATGGTGTAACAAATCACAGACCAGACACTCACGCATTGATTTCTGGCTTACTTCTAAAGACTTAAAAAATGTTAAAACAGATATTCATGCCACACCGCTTTCAGACCATAAAACAATTCATCTAACCGTCCCTTTGTCGAGCTCCTCTGGCACTAAAGCTTCATATTGGAAGTTAAACAGTACCATTCTTGAGCATCTGGAGGTGATTTCTGAAACTCATTGCTTAATTAAACTTTATTGGAACAAAGCACTAGCTGATCACTCATTCTGTAACAATTGGGAACTTTTGAAATACGAACTTGGTAAATTTTTTAGAAAATATAGCTCTGACTTAACAATAAAAAGAAGAGCTGTTGAGACAGATGTAATACAGAAGATTGCTCTTCTTACATCTAAGCCAACAGATGTCCTAGATGAAACAGATAAAACAGCTTTAATAGACTTACAACACAAGTTAGATGACATTTATAAGCGCAAAGCTGAAGGAGCGTTTATCCGATCTAGGAGAAGGTGGATTGAAGAAGGAGAGCAGAACTCTGCCTATTTTTTCAGGCTAGAGAAACACCAGTCCAATAGCAATTCTATTTGACAATTAAATATTAATGGGGTCATTTCTGATGATAGAAGTACCATAGCAAAATATTGTTCTGATTTTTATAGTAAACTTTATTCTTCCAACTATTGTTCAACATCTGCCCTTACCTTTCTTAACACTGTCAATAATATTACTCCAGTGAGTGAAGCGGACAGAGTCTGTTGTGATGATGTCATCTCTTTGAATGAGGTTACAGATGTTATAAAATATCTGAAAATAAATAAATCTCCTGGAACAGACGGCCTTACTGCCGAGTTCTACAAACAGTCTTCTGACAACTTAGCCCCATTTTTATTAAAAGTTTTTGAAGAAAGCATTAACAAGGGTGCACTCCCTCCCACGTTATCTCAAGGACTGATTACCTTGATCCCTAAACCGAGAAAGGATCCTCTTTGCTTAGATAACTGGCGACCAATCACCTTATTGAATTGTGATTATAAGATATTGGCTTTGATTCTTGCAAATAGAATAAAGCCTGTCTTAGATACAATTATTGATGAAAATCAGTCTGGGATTATTCAGAATCGTCATATCTCAAACAATATTAGATTAATTTTAGACATACTTGATTACTCAGAACTCGTGCAGGATGACAGTCTCATTCTTTTTCTAGACTTTTAAAAAGCCTTTGATTCTTTAGAACACAATTTTATTATTGCTGCTTTAAAATAAATTTGGTTTTGGTCAATTCTTCTGCAATGCTGTTCAAACTTTATATGTCAATAGTAATAGTTCTATAAAACTCGCCAGCGGAACTTCTCCTAGATTCTTCTTGAAACGTGGGGTATAGCAGGGATGCCCCTTGTCAGTCTATCTGTTTCTTCTTTCTGTTCAACCTACATATCAAACTCAGCCCATTAAAAGGTTTAATTGTGGCTGAAAGAGAAATATTCATAAGTCAACTAGCAGATGACACTGCTCTCTTTCTCAGAGACGCTTCACAAGTAGCTGTGGCTATTGATATTATCCAATCCTTTCCTAAAGCTTCAGGACTTACCCTTAATTTAAATAAATGTGAAATTCTGCCTGTGAAAAACTGTTTGCTTACATCTATCCAAGGTATTCCTGTGAAAACATCTGTAACGTACCTTGGTATTCAAATCACTAAAGATATGCAATCCAGATGTTCTACAAATTTCTCTCCAATAATAGATAAAACCCAAAACACCCTAAACCAATGGCTGCAAAGAGATCTATCTTTGAAGGGCAGAGTTCTGCTTATAAAAGCAGAAGGAATCTCTTGTTTAACGTATGCAGCTCAATCTCTACAGGTTAATAACACAGTCTGCAATGCAATTAATAGAATGTTGTATAACTTTCTATGGAAAAATAAAACCCACTATATCAGAAAATCAGTTATTTTAAATACCTCTGATAAAGGTGGTTTAATTTGTATTTATTTCACTGCCCTTAACAATACACTCAAGGTAATCTGGATTAAGAAATATCTCAATAACCCCACATCTATCTGGAACTTTATTCCACATTTTGTATTTTCAAAGGTAGGAGGCCTTAACATCCTGCTATGCTGTAACTATAGTATTCCAAAAATCCCTTTGAAACTGTCAAATTTTCATCAACAGGTTCTCTTAGCCTGGGTTCTGATCTACAAACACAACTTTTCTCCACAGAGTTGTATTATTTGGAATAACTGTAATGTTGTCTATAAAAGGAAAACTCTGTTTTTAAGTAACTGGTTTAATAATGGTATAATTTTCCTCAATCAATTATTCAAAGAACCTGGATTATTATATAACTACTCAGATTTCACAATGCAGTATAAAATACCAATAACTCCCAAAGAATTTGCAGTAGTGTTTGATGCCGTCCCGTCTGGGCTTTGCATGTTATTCAGGGGTTTCTACAGCGCTCATCCTCTGACTCTTCTTCCTCCTGATGTGCTCAAATCCCCTCTGGGTAGTTTCTGCTTCACTTCCGCTAAACAGTTGAACTCAAAAATCAGAGCTTTGTTCCAAGATAATTTAGTTTCTGTTCCATCAGCTGCCTTTTATTGGGCTAATTTCACTTCTAACATTGAATGGAAAAAAAGTCTGCTCTTTAC
Source organism: Oryzias sinensis (assembly GCA_037389245.1). NCBI lineage: Eukaryota > Metazoa > Chordata > Actinopteri > Beloniformes > Adrianichthyidae > Oryzias > Oryzias sinensis. Next base: position 3,296 of record JAUDJI010000845.1, on the reverse strand, counting down.
CACAAAAATACCTCTTAACAAATAAAGTCAAAGAAATCTCTTTTAAACTTCTACACAGATTTTATCCAGCAAAACATTATTTAACTAAATTTAAAGCTGACATAAACACTAACTGTACTTTCTGCCATAAACAACCTGAAACCTGCGCCCATTTATTCTGGTCTTGTGAATTCATATACAAATTTTGGAAAAACGAGATGCTTTCTTTTGCATAAACATATTATTATTTATGGCTAAATTCCACATTCACAAAAGCAAATTTTCTAATAAAAAACCTGATTTCTTTGTGTTCAAACTGGAACTGCAGCAATATTTAAACTTGATTTCAACTTAAAAAAAATACAAAAGCTCACAAAACAATTAACATTTGTAAATCTTTTGGAATGATAACATAAGTTTACTCTCGCATTTTCTCTTTTTATTTTATCTATTTTTTTCTATATTTATTATTATTTTTTTTGTTTTTATTTTTTGTATGTGTTGCTAATATTTAGAATCTTTCTAAGAATGTAACACGTTTAGTCTGTATTCAGAAGTGTAATTATTTTAAATTTTTCATTTTGTGGTTCTGTATGTTGCAATTGTTCAATAAAAAAAAATGTTGCCATGAATAATAAGTACGGAACTGAGTTTGAACTGAATTGGGGAGGAGGCAAGATGGCGGAATGAACGAACGTACTTTGCGGGCTCCGGTGTGAGAGTTTTTTTTCTGTCCTTGTTTGTGAGTTTTTTTGCATTCTATAACCAAGAACACTGCAAATCTTTTCTAAGTTTCTATTTAAAGTTTGTGAGAGGAATCGCGGACTACCGTAAACTTTTTTTTTCTTCCTTTTGAAAATCGAAAGTAAGCTAACCGAAATCCAAATGGCCGAGCACGACTATTATTCCCAGTGATATTCACGAGATGACTGAGGAAGCTGTTGAAGTCACTACAGGGGATGGAGAAAGGTCCAAAGAAAAGTTAGTGAACCTTGCACACACTCCAGTCAAAGCACCTCATCCTAAAAAGCAAAAGAAAGGGAGCGTGCAGAACTTGCAGGATGAAAGTATGTTCGAAAGAATAATGTAAGCCGTGGCCGCCCTGACGGAGAAGGTCGACATGCAAACGACCAAAATGGACGAACAGACAGCCCTACTGAAAAAGTTTGATGAAAGAATTAATGCCAACTCAGAAGCTATAAAAAGGAATAAAGGAGTTCTAGAACATCTGGAGAAAAGAGTGGCTGAACTTCAAGGAGATAACAAGCGGCTAAGGGAAGCGGTTGCTGAGCATGCCCGCTACAAATGGAGGTGGAATCTGCGGCTGAATGGTTTGGCTGAGAAGGATGGAGAAGACATCAGAGAAACCGTCATCGGCATCTTGACCAGGGTGGTTCCCATCGGCGCGGTCCGCCTACGAGAGGCAGTTGACACGGTTCATCGGTTGGGAAGAAAGGGGAGCGCGGCGACTTCCAACAATATGCCGCAGTCGATAATCCTGCAGTTTGTGTCCAGAGTGGTCCGGGATGACGTGTGGAAACGGTCAAGAGAGGCGAGAGTCTGCAAGGAAATGCACATCCACTTCAAAGAAGATTTCTCCAAGGAGGACAGGGAGGCGAGAGCCAAGCTGTGGCCACTGGTCCAAGAGGCGAGGAAGAGGGGTCAGAGAGCGTTCCTGAAGGAGGGGTACGCGCTGATCGACAATCGAAGAGTGGACCCACAATAGATTACAGTCAGTGAGAGTTAGTGTTCTGTCAGTTCATGTTCTTGGTGAAGAATGCTCATTGAATTGTCTGGTAAGGACAGTATTGTTCATTCCTGCACATCTTCTGCAGTTGCTGTGCTATTGATAATCCTTAAATGTTTTCTTTCATTTCTTTAAACACTAGGGGGCTTAAAAACAATGTTAAGCGAAAAGCTATTTTTTTTATTTTGTAAGGAGCAGAAAGCTAAATGTGTTTTTTTGCAGGAAACCCATTCAGTTGAAGAAGATGTAAACTTCTGGAAATTACAGTGGGGTGATTCTATTTATGTCAGTCATGGGACCTCTCATTCAGCTGGTGTTATGATACTTTTAAACAAATTCCCGGGAAAAGTTATTAACCATTTTGGGGACACTTATGGCCATTGGTTGATATTAACATTTGAGTTTAATGGTGAAATGTTTATTTTGGTTTGTGTATATGGTTATAATGAAAGAGCTAAAAACAAACAACTCCTCTCAGACTTATGTAAACAAATTCTAGACCTTAAACACGCTCATTTAACTGATAATGTCATAGTTGGAGGTGACTTTAACCTGGTGCCAGACCTTTGGTTAGACAGACATCCACCTAGAGCACAATGTCACAAGTTTGATGATCTGGTGGTTGAATGCATCAAATTTGGAAATTCAACAATATGCTTTTGGAAGATTCCTGTTTTTGCAACAAGGTTAGAGAATTAATAACAGAAGTGAATGTCTTGGACATGTCACCTGTGAGTAAATGGGAATGGTTTAAGTTTAAAATTAGAAGTCTTGCAATTGAATTTAGTAAAAGTGCTTTAAGATTGAAACGTCTAAAACAACAAAATATTTTAAGAAATATTAATGACCTATGTAAAAAGATGGATTTGTCGACTGAGGAATTATTAGAATGAAATAAATTACAAAGCGAGTTAGACATTTTGTATATTGAAAAAGCTAAAGGTGCATTTGTAAGATCCCGAGCTCGCTGGATTGAAGAGGGAGAAAAAAATACCACATATTTTTTAATCTTGAAAAACAAAGGCAATTAAAAAAGCAAATTAACAAACTATCAGTAAATAATTTTGTTGGAAATTAACAAAGAAATACACACATTTTACTCCAATTTATATAAGTCCTATCATTCCGAAGCCGACTGTGAAATTTTATTTGAAAGCATTGAAGGATTGAACCAAAACATTGACTTAGAATTTAAACATTTTATGGAAAACGATTTAGACATTGAGGAAATGGATGCTGCTGTTCTTAAGATGTCCTCTGGGAAATCTCCTGGCTTGGATGGTTTAACAGCAGAATTTTATAAATTCTTTTGGACTGATATTAGACGTTTGTTACATGAAGCTTTTCTAGAATGTATCTCAGCAGGCAGCCTTTCTAACACAATGAGACAGGGGTTAATCACTTTAATCCCCAAACCTAATAAAAATACTTTATAATTGGATAACTGGAGACCAATTACTTTGTTATGCAATGACTATAAAATTTTGGCTCATGTTTTTGCAGAGCGTCTAAACAGAGGACTGTGTCACGGTGCCTGTCAGCTCACCTCCCCCTCCCTCAGCTCCAGCTC
>JAUDJI010000844.1:0-12414 GCA_037389245.1 Oryzias sinensis | reverse complement strand
TGGCCTCCGCCCCTCCCTTACCAGTTGGAGTGAGCGGTCTGAGCTGGGAGCTGCGCTTTTGATGTCCACTGATGCTATTTTCTTTTGCGCTGTTTTAAAGAATTAAAGACGCAGTGACCAGAGTCGAGTCTCCCCCTCCTCATTGTACATCGGCGACCGAACTGAACCTGTTACATAAAACTGGTGCTGTGACCCGGATTCCTTGATCAGCCGCCGCCGATCGCCGAGGTTCTGCTGTGTGCTCGTGACACCCGGAGTTCAAGTTGGTTGACAAGTGGGTCTGTGGAATTCAGTCGTGGTCGCCATTTTAACAAGTTATTTTGAGTAGACATAAAGTTTGAGCTACATAACCTTTTGTGAATAGTATTAAGAAAAGACATATTTGGTTTGTGATTTGTGAATTTTGTTTCTGTTCACCATATTTTATTATACATTTTATATTTAGTTTTGATCTTTAAGTTATGGCAGATGGCAGCCAGGAATCGTTTGTGTTTTCACCTGCTGTTGGGAGGGGAAGAGGTTTATTTAGTCTTGGGAAAACATCTGTCAGTGGCACTCCAGGGGCTATACCTAAAAATCTGTTTGGACTAGATGATGTTCATGATAAACACAAACCACTGTATTCAACGCCCACTGATTCCAATGAGAGTACCACAAATCAGTTACGTGAACTTATCGGTGAATTAGGAAATCAAATAGGCGAGTCCATTGCTGGCCGCCTTATGGCCAATCAGCCATCTTCCAGCTCACAGTCCCCTCACAGCAAGCCATCTAGAACTGAGATGCTTAATGCAACCGCTGACCTCTCAAAGGTGAGTCTGATTGTTAAACCTGATGTCAAAGATCCTCCCATGTATCGTGGTGACGGCACAGACAAGTACTCCATTCAGGAGTGGATTGAAATTGTGGAAGCATACATGCACAAAAGAAATCTCCCCCAGAGTGAACAAGCAGAGGAGGTTTTAAGCCATCTTCTTGGTAGAGCAAAGAGCATTGTTAAAGTGGGGTTGAAAAGTAGCACCGCTAGCAGCACCCCAGTGACACCAGAGACAATATACATAATTTTGAGACGTTACTTCAGTGAGACTCCAGGTTCTTGTCTACCATTGGCTGATTTTTATGCCACTCAGCCAAAAGTTAAAGAAACACCAGTAGACTACTGGGTCAGGCTAAACACAGCTGCTGAAGTGGCCGACAGACACCTAAAATGCCAAGGTGGTAGGATGGATAACATGGACTCAGAAATTGCCATGATGTTTATCAGAAATTGTCCAGATCCCAACCTCGCTTGTGTGTTCAAGTGTAAGCCCATAAGTAAATGGTCTCTTACTGAAGTGCAAGAGGCAATTGATGAACACCAGAGGGAGTACCAAGCTAAAAGGTCAGTCACAACTTTGCCCAAAGCACATGCCCTCCACGTAGCTACTGCTGTAACAGCCAGCGAGACCCTTGAATGTAACGCAGAGTACACTAGTGTTAACACAGCCAAGTTATCTAATCCCACAAAGTCAAATGAAGCTGTTTCAGAGTCAAGTGCACTGGAGAGAGTTCTTAGCATGTTGGAAAGAGTGCTGGAACGGACAAGTCAGCCCACCCCTTCTGCTGCTAGGCTGCAACCTGCCCCATTTACCCGTGATGCCCCCTGCCGAGTCTGTGGACACAGCTCACATTCGACACGTACTCACTGTATGAGGGAGAAAAGGTGCTTGGGCTGCTTAGAAGTTGGGCACCAAAGAAAAGACTGTTCAAAGCTCCCCACAGCCCAGTTGAACAATACTCAGTGTCAGGGAAACTAATGTACTCACACCTTGGAGGGGACAGTGTGAGTGTTAATGATGAAGCCCTCAAACTCGATGACGATGCACAATCTATTTATTCTGAGTGTGTTCAGACCTCACCACCTAACACAACTGTACTGTTCCAAAACATTGCCAGGCTCGGTAAAGCTGACAGCTTATTCTACACAAATGCACAGGTGGAGGATGTGGTTTCCCTCGAAGCTTTGCTTGACACAGGCTCAATGTCATGTACGATGAGTGAAGAGGCCGAACGACTGTTAAGCGGTGCTGGCTCAGTGCCCACATCCCATGACATCTGCCCTGATGTTGTGCTTGTTGGCTGTGGTGGAGTCAAAGTCAAGCCCAAATGCATTTATGACTTAAAGATGGAAGTGTACGGCTGTACCTTTCAGGTCCCAACCCTAGTCGTCCCTGGACAGCGAGACCAGATGATCTTGGGGACGAATGTCATTAAACACCTCCTTAAACACTTTAAACAGAGTCCACAGTTTTGGCAGGTCTTGAAGAAGCCAGAGTCAACAGATGTGCCTGAGATAATGCAATTCCTTAACATGTTGTCTGGCATTAACAGGTGGAGAGGTGAAACCATCCCTGATGTTATTGGGACAGCTAAGTTGACCCAATCTGTGACTTTACTACCCAAGCAGGAACATCTTGTGTGGAGCAAGTTGCCAGCCACCTCAGCCATTTCTGAAGGCAGTGCTGTTCTGGTTGAAACGTCAAGAGGATTGGGCCATAAAAATGATGTGATCGTTTGTAGGTCTGTAGCAACCATGAATGGTGAGAGATGGATCCCAGTCAGGGTGCTAAACACCTCCAGCAAAACAGTCACTCTCCGGCGCAATACGAAGTTGGCAAAGGTGTCAGCCTGCATCGCTGTAGAAGATTTGGATGAGGCCCCCAACTTAAATGCAATTAAGGTGCAAAATCAGACCATGCACAGTGAACCTGCAGACCATGCCCAAGGCCCTGCCCCAACAGATTACCAAGAGGCCCTAAACAAGCTTGGACTCGGAAGCTTGGACATTGATTCCTGTGAGGTGTCCCACTACTGGAAAGGTCAGCTCCTGCAGCTTCTTCAGAAGTATGAAGATGTCTTCTCAAAGACCAAGCTTGACTGTGGGTCAGCTAAGGACATAGTTCACAGGATTCACCTGTCTGACACCAGACCCTTCAGGCTGCCATACCGCCGTGTTCCACCAGGGCAATACCATAAACTAAGGCAAGTGCTAACGGAGATGGAAGAACTTGAGATCATCCGTAAGTCAAAAAGTGAGTGGGCGTCGCCACTGGTCCTTGTCTGGAAGAAGAATGGAGATCTCAGGATTTGCGTGGATTACCGCTGGTTGAATGCTCGCACAATAAAAGATGCTCATCCTTTACCACACCAAGCAGACTGTCTCGCAGCTTTGGGAGGAAACGCCATATTTTGTGCAATGGACCTTACTTCCGGCTTTTACAACATTGCCATGGCTGAAGAGGACAAGAAGCTAACGGCCTTTACAACGCCTATGGGGCTATATGAGTTCAACAGACTACCACAAGGATTGTGCAATAGCCCAGCAAGTTTTATGCGCCTCATGATGAGCATATTTGGCGACCAGAACTTCCTGACACTCCTCTGTTATCTGGATGATGTGCTGGTCTACGCACCTAATGAGGGAGAGGCCCTGAGAAGACTGGAAATGGTCTTTGGCAGATTAAGAGCCCATGGACTGAAGTTGGCCCCTAAAAAATGTCAACTGCTAAGAAAGAGTGTTAAATTTCTCGGACATGTTGTGGACAGCAAGGGAGTTTCTTTTTTTTCAAATTTATTTTTTATTGAAAAAGCACAGGATGAATTGTACATTGTTTTGACGTGTTACAATGTTCATGCTTTCTCAGTTTTTTAATTGAAAAACAAAAAAAACAAAATAATAATAAATAAAAAAGGAACATGTGAGGAAGCAGGGAGTTTCAAAACATAAATGATATGACATGATTTCAGATGAAATCTGATCTTACAGGCTTAACATATTCTGTCCATATAGACCAAGTAGCGTAAAAAACATCCAGCCGTATTTGTAAAGAGTGTGAGATTCTTTCCATTATATAAATTCTTTGTACAACATCAATCCAGTCTTCTGTCGTTGGTTGTTCAGGTTTAAGCCATTTTCTGGTTATTGCTTTCTTACTGGCTGCCAGCAGAATGTAGAGCAGTTTCTTATTTTTGTTGTCTAGGCCATCAATTTTACTCAAAAACAGACTTTCAAAAGACAAGGGGAAAACGATAGAAAACACATTTTGCAGATGTTCATGTATGTCAGACCAATACTTCTTGATAATCACACAGTCCCAAAATATATGGAAGTGATTGGCTCCATTGTTACCACACCTCCAACATTTACTATTTCCTAGGTATTTTTTTTGAGAGGGTGTAGTAAAAAACCTCATTATGCTTTTCCAACAGAATTCACGCCAAATGTTTGATCCTGTTGTGATCCATTGTTTCCGACATATTTGTTCCCAATCCTCCTCTGTGATAGTGAGCTGTCCTTCTCGCTCCCATCTTTCCTTTACATAGTATGTGTTCTCCCCCTTGTGCGACAAGATACTATTGTATAGCTTTGAAATTATTTTCGTAGGGCATATTGCTTTTATTAACGTTTTAAAAGTTTTAAGAAACCTTGGGTCATCTGTGGGTATTTTAATTTTTTGATTGAAATAGTGCCGGACCTGTAGATATCTGAAGAAATCGTCAGAAATTAACCCGTGTTTTTTTTTTAGGGTATCAAATGTTTGAAATGCTCCCTTATGAACAAATGAGTTGAAATCAGTTAGCCCTTTGGCAATCCATAACTTAAATCTACCATCATATTTGTTGGGGGTGAACTCTGAGTCGTACGCACACCATCTGAGAATTTTTGAGTCTTCCATCAAGTTGCATTTTTTAACTGTGTCATTCCAGGTTTTAATCATCATATTCAGTAAGGGGTCATCCTGTAAAGGAAGTTCCCCCTGTAACTTGACATCTGCTAATAAAGCTTTTAATGGTATTTTTTCAAAAGTTTTCAGCTCTAGATCTTTCCATCCTGCAGTGTAAACTGGAGAGCACATGCAGATAAGAGGCCTCAGCTGGGCAGCACAGAAATAGTCTTGTAGACAAGGAAGATTTCTGCCACCCTGATCTGTTTTTAATTGTAAGGTTTTATATTTAATTCTGGGTTTTTTCCCTCTCCATATGTATCTTGATAACATCTTATCCCATTCTACAAACTGCTTTTGGGGTATGGGAAATGGTAAACATTGAAATAAGTATAACATTCGTGGTAATATATTCATTCTTATTGAGTCAATCCGTGAATGAAGGTCTAAAAATGGTATTGTATTCCACCTTTGTAGATCTGACTGTAGTTTAGTATTAAGTGGTCCATAGTTCACTTCAAACATCTTTGTAAAATCTTTGTGCAGAGCAATGCCTAAATATTTAATTGAGTCTGCCTGCCATTGCCATTTGTACTCGTCTTTAATATTTTGAGGAGGGCTGTAGTTTAAAGTTAAAACCTGTGTCTTGTTTACATTAATTTTATATCCTGACAGAGTGCCAAAATCTTTAAGGGAGTCCATAATTATTGGTAGAGTTTTTGTAGGTTGAGATATAGTTAATAGTAGATCATCTGCGAATAAGGAAAGCTTTTGTTCCTTTCCTGAAACTTTTACTCCTTTAATGTCTGCTCTTTGCCTGATCCATTGCCCAAGAGGTTCAATGTATAATGCAAATAAAAGGGCAGACATGTTACATCCCTGCCGCGTTCCTCTCTCTAAGGTTATCGTCTCAGTGAGGTCTCCATTGATTTTAATCCTGGCTGTTGGTTTGTTATATAACCCTGAAATTGTCTCAATGATTGATTTGCAAAAGCCAAATTTGCCGAGTACTTTATATAAAAAGGTCCACCTCACCGAGTCAAATGCCTTCTCGGCATCCAGGCTGATCACTAGAGTCTCCTGTTTTTGTTGAACAATTTGATGAATTATGTTTAGTACTTTCCTGATGCTGTCCTGTGTCTGTCTCTGTTTAATGAATCCTGTCTGGTCCTTATGTATCAGCATTGGGAGAATTGTTTCCAATCTCCGTGATATTATAGAAGTGAATAGTTTGTAGTCGATGTTTAAAACACTAACTGGCCGGTAGTTAGCACAATCCAGTCTGTCCTTTCCCTCTTTGGGGATTATTGAGATTATTGCTTCGTTCCAAGACAATGGAGTCATTTTTTTCTCCATCACCCAGTTAAATGTTTTTAATAAGGTTGGAATTAGATGAGTTTCCATCATTTTATACCATTCTGGACTAAACCCATCTGCTCCTGCCATTTTTCCGCTTTTTAGTTTTCTGATCGCAAATTGAATTTCTTCACTAGTAATTGCTGTAAGCAATTTTTCATTTTGCTCAACTGTTAGAGTTGGCAAATCTAAATGTTTTAAAAATGCATCTATTTGGTCACTATTATTTAGGTTTGTTTCTGAGTAGAGATTTTTATAGTATTCATGAAAACACTGTTGAATTTTCTCCTGGTCCGTTTCAATTTTTTTACTTGAAGAATTTTTTATTTTATAAATTGCTCTCTCTGCTTGTTGTTTTCTCAGTTTATAAGATAGAAGTTTCAGAGATTTGCTGCCTACTTCATAATATTTTTGTTTCATTAAAACAAGTTTTTTCTGTACCGCCAGTGTATTGATGTCGTCAATTTCTTTCTTTAATTTTATAATTTCAGTCTTATTTTTGGTCTTTACACTTTGGAAATGCTCCTGTTGAAGTTTTAACAGTTTTTCTTCTAAGCTCTTCAGTTTCTGTTGATTAGCTTTTTTCTGGTAGGATGAGATGCTAATTATTTTCCCTCTCAGAACTGCTTTTAGAGCATCCCAGAGAGTTCCTGGTGATACCTCACCATTATCATTATGTATTAAGTATTCTTCAATCTCATAGCTTAATTTATCTTTGATATTTGGGTAATTTAAGATGTTATTGTTTAATCTCCAAACAGTGGCTCTTTTCTGTCCAGCCAAGTAGAGACTTACTGTAACTGGATTATGGTCAGAAATTGCACAAATTCCAATATCACTGTTTTTCACTCTTAGTAGGTCATTTTTGAACATAAATATGTAATCTAGACGAGAGTACGCGTTATGCGGATGTGAGTAGTGAGTATATTCTCTTTTTGTTGGATTGTTTTCCCTCCACACATCAACTATGCCCATTTCCTCCATGAGATGTCTCATCTTTTTCCCAATCTTTCTATAGTCACCTTTGCCATTTGAGGAATCGAGAGAGTTATTTAATACAATATTGAAGTCTCCGCCGCATATCAAGGTTCCTTGACTTTTTGTTGAAATTATTTCAAAAATATGTCTATAAAAAGACCAGTCGCTACCAGGGGGAATGTACACATTTAGTAATGTTATTAGAATACTATTGATTTTTCCTGTTATCATTATATACCTGCCTTCTTTGTCTTTGTATTCTGATACGTGTTGATAATTCACTGCCCCAGCTATCAGGGTGGCCACCCCTCTCCTCCGCCCTGAGCTATGGGAAGAATAGAAAACGTGTTTAAAGCCCATTTTATTCAACTTTAGATGCTCAGCCTCTGGGAGATGCGTTTCTTGTAAAAATACTATTTCCGCTTTATCTTGTTTTAGTTTGGATAATGTTTTCCACCTCTTAACTGGATTATGTAAGCCATTGATATTAAGTGTAAGCAGTTTTACGTTTCTGTCATACATAATGTTTCACATTTTAGTATTTTGCACATATATTCCCTGCTCCTCATTTTGAACACTGAACTCTGAACAGAAAGAAAACTTAACAGTTGAACATAACTAAAAACAAATGTAGGTAACTTGAACTTCCAAGGTAGGGGTCTTAGAAATAGACCCTGTTGAGCCTCTAAAGGCAGTGTCCTCCTCACTTTGGTAGGGGGGGCCCTTTTGAGCAGGGCTTTAGGTGTGGGAGATTGTCCCACCGACAGAACCACGTATAATGTCAGTTACTTATACACCTGATGACCATTACGTCTCAATATTTTTATTTGAATTAAAGGTAAAAATAAGAAAATAAAAATAAAATGCAGATCTCCTCAGACAAGTTCTAGTAGATTCTGATTTATCAGAAACGGAAAACCAAAGTTACCATTGGGAAACCTTTCCAGGGTATTTATAAAACTCACTCCACCGCTGGGTCAGCACCGGTTCTCCTGAAGGCTCTCAGTTTTTCTTTATAATTCGGACCTGGTGGGCCTGGTGCAGTGCGGCCGGTCCCTCTAGTCACCCTGTTCCAGGTGTTCAGCTGCTTGTATCGCTCCAAAACAGATTCCGGTGGTTTGATGACCTCCACAGGAAATCCTCTTTCGCTCATGTCCTCACTTGCTTCTGTCGCTGTGTTGTAGATCTTGACTCCATCAGCATACTTCACCTTCATCCTTGCAGGAAATAGGGTTTGAAACTGGATCTGCTTGTCTTTTAGAATCCTCCGGATAGCTGCATATTCTCTTCTTTTCTTGAGAATGAGTGGAGGGTAGTCATTGTCCAAAGATATCTGTTTACCTTTCCAGGTAAAGCCTTTTTGTTGCCATGCTTTGCGGAGTATTTGTTCTTTGGTTTTGAAGCTTAAAAACTTCACCAGAATAGAGCGTGGTGAGGCTCCGTTAGGGGGGGGCGGCCCTAGTGAGCGATGGGCTCGTTCGATGTTTATATTCTCCGTGCCCTCTAGCTTCAAACCCTCACGAAGTAAAGTTTCCACAAAAGCACTCATTGAGGGGGAATCTCGCTCAGATGTTTCTGGCACACCATAAATCCGGATGTTTTCTCTCCTTTCGCGGCTTTCCAGGTCCGTTAGCTTGTCTGTTAGCTTCACGTGTACCTGCATTAGCTCCACCATAACTTCTTCCATTGTTTGGATTCGCTCCTCTGCTTTTTCAATCCTCCCCTCCGCTTCTTCCATTCGGTTATTCACTTTAGCGATGTCTTCTTTAATACTCTCCAATTTTTCGTTGTTTTCTTGGCGAAACGCTCTAAGCTCTTGCAGCAGTATATTGTATTCTGCCATTTCGCTTGTGTTAGCAAACGTTAACTTAGGTGGTAAGCCTGCGGTGACTAGCTTTAGCAGCTAACGTTAGCCCGTTTCGAAGTCAGTTTGCTTCCACCAATTCGCTGCAAAACACTGGTCTTTGGTGTTCTCTCTTTGCCCTCGATGTTATATTCAACTTACATAGTTGATTTCGCCGTTCCCAGGGCTTTTTTTTTGACCGATTTCTCTGGTTCAGTCGGGAGCTCTCCCACTACACAGCCATCCCGATGATGTACAAACCGGAAGTCAGCAAGGGAGTTTCAACAGACCCTGACAAGGTCAAAGCCATAACGGCGATGACTGTGATGGACCTCATGATGGAGGACGGAATAACACCTTCCCAAAAGAAAATCAAGTCATTCTTAGGCATGGTCATGTACTATCAGCAGTTCATTCAAGGCTGTTCCAGCTTAGCCAGACCCCTTTTTGCACTCACAGCTGCTCCAAAGGGACGTAAAGGAAATGCACGTGGCCCTGGTGCTTTCAGGAAGTTACATGCCAATGACTGGAAACAAGAACACAGTGACTCGTTTGAGCGCCTTAAGTCAGCACTTCTGGAATCTGTCATCCTTGCTCATCCTGACTTCAATCGCCCATTCATCCTTTCAACAGATGCCTCAACTGATGGACTGGGTGCGGTGCTGTCACAAGTTCAAGAAGGTGAGACAAAAGCACGGCCAGTGGCTTTTGCCAGTAAATCTCTTACCCGTGCCCAAAGCAAATACCCAGCCCACGGTTTGGAGTTTTTGGCACTCAAGTGGTCAGTTTGCGATAAATTTAGCCACTGGCTGAGAGGGAATCCATTTACAGTATGGACAGATAATAACCCCCTAACATATATCCTCACCAAACCCAAACTTGATGCCTGTGAGCAAAGATGGGTAGCAAAGTTATCACCTTACAGCTTCAACATCAAGTACATACCAGGCAGTAAGAACATAGTCGCTGACGCCTTGAGCCGGCAGCCTTTCATCAAAGGCCGTGTCTCTCACAGGCTGACAATGGAGCCCTACGAAGCCCTGTTGGAGGAGTCTCAGCAAGTACAAGAAGACACAGTTCAGGAGCTTTTTAGGGCCAGCGCCAACCATCAAGAGGTCGAGTACTTTCAGTCTTCCCAACACTCAGAGAACATGTCAATGAGTGAAGATGATGTATCTGCTGTCCTGTCAGGGCATGTAGAATGGGAACATGGTCCTGAGCAAAGAGTAATCACTTGGCTCGCTCAAGACCTGGAGCAACTTGTGCCAAGTGGTCAAGTTCCCTTACCTGTGTTTTCCCTCAAAGACCTTCAGGAGGCGCAGCAAAATGACACCACAATAGCTGCTGTTGTCACGTTTGTCATGCGAGGTAGACGTCCATCACGGAGAGAAAAGTGCAGTTTATCTCCTAGAGCCCTGAAACTCCTGAAACAGTGGGACAAACTCAAAATACTCGATAGCATCCTGTACAGAGTATGTAAGGACTTGACTACTGGCAGAAAACGACACCAGTATGTAACACCTGTGTCTCTGGTTGGTCAAGTGCTTCAGGGTGTGCATGACAAGGCAGGACACCAAGGCCAAAGTCGCACATTACACTTAGCTAGACAGCGATTCTTTTGGCTCGGCATGGAGCAAAGTGTGCGCGAGTATGTAAAATGCTGCAAGCGTTGTGTGGTGAGCAAGACCCCTGAGCCTGAGGGGCGAGCTCCCCTTGAGAGCATAACGACCACAAGTCCTTTAGAACTGGTGTGTCTCGACTTTTGGTCCGCAGAAGATCCGAAGGGTCAGTGTGTAGACATCTTAGTGGTAACCGACCATTTTACCAAAATGGCGCATGCCTTTCAGTGTTCCAACCAGTCAGCAAAGCAGGTGGCCCGCCAATTGTGGGACAGATACTTTTGTGTCTATGGCTTCCCACAAAGAATCCATTCAGACCAGGGTGCGAACTTCGAGAGTGAGTTGATTCAGGAGTTGTTGCAGGTAGCAGGAGTCAAGAAATCAAGGACCACACCATATCATCCCATGGGTAATGGCCAAACCGAAAGGTTTAATAGAACCTTAGGCAGTATGATCAGAGCCTTACCACCCCGAGACAAAAGCAAGTGGCCTCAGATGTTGCAAACATTGACATTTGCCTACAACTGCACTGTCCATGAGTCAACTGGTTACGCACCCTTCTATCTCATGTTCGGTCGGATTCCCAGGCTCCCAGTGGACGTCATGTTTCACCATGTGGAAAGAAATGATGAGATCACTGACTATAACAGCTACGTTGAAAGAATCAGGGAGAACCTTAAAGAGGCTCTTTCCGTTGCCCAGGCTAACACCGACGCCAGTCAGCAACGTCAGGCCCGTCTATACAACATGAGAACCGAAGGCACAGACATTGATGAGGGAGACCATGTTCTCTTGGCAAACAAGTGTGTGCGTGGCAAAAGGAAGCTTGCCGATAAGTGGTGCTCTACCATTTACACTGTTGTGTCCAGAGACTCCAAGTGTCACATTTACCGGATAAGGAACACAGCCACTGGACAGGAGAAAGTGGTCCACCGTAACTTGCTCCTATTGGTGAACTTCCTGCCAATTGAGTTGGATCAAGAGCAAGGGTCGGTGTCTTCATTCAGTACCACTCCAGATCTGAGTGATGTAAACAGTGCTGATCAGGATGTTTCAGTTGTGAACTCAGAATGTGATGAGTTGGACCGAACAGCTGACTGGGTGGCAAATACTGTGCCCTTGGATCCTGCCGACCATCATGAAGTTGAGAGTTGTGGCGTGGACTGTCAATCAGATGGGATTAGTGCTGAGAGTCTTATGGAGAGTAATAAAAACCGTTCTGAAGGCCCAGGTTCAGATCTCCTACATGAACAGTTGGAAACCAATGGAGAAGCAGTTGCTACAAGACAGGATGATAGGCTCCAAAATGATACAGTAAATCGAATCAGAACCAGGGCTGGCAGGATTGTCAAACCAGTTAACAGACTGATACAAAACATGACACAGAAAAAAGATACACAAGCACGTGAAGTGTTTTCTGGATTTGTAAGAAGTTTATTTTTGTAAGGTAAATGAAAAGGTCTGAGTCACTGTAGATACTGCATATTGTAAATTTGATTACGTATTTTGGGAAAGTAACAGCCACTGATTTACCTTTTGTGGAGTTGTGTTTACGGCACTACTTTGTTGCAAGTGTACATTGTGAAGTTTGGCCAGCTTTACAGTGTTGCTTTTCTTTTATAGAGGAAGACATATATGTCGCAGTAGTATAAGGAGTCATTATTTCTGTTGGCAAAAAATGTTACTTATTGTCCTGTTTGATGAATATGCAACGATTTTGAGAAGTTCAGAGGGGAGTATGTAGCAAATTGATTTTTTTTTAAATGAACATTCTCAAAACTTCAGTGATTATTTAATTTTGAAATTATTTTATTTTGAGTTAGCACGTTATATAAATATTTTTTTAATCTTACAATTATAAGAAAATGTGTTCCACGCGGTTACCTGTTGCGCAGGGAAGGCAATTAGTGGGACA
>JAUDJI010000843.1:0-12417 GCA_037389245.1 Oryzias sinensis | reverse complement strand
GTTTCCAAAAAGTAATTGTTACATTAATCTAATTCAATGTCCCTGATTTCATTTTCATGTAGATGCAATCCTGCAGGAATTAAAAGAACATGGCAGCAGCTAAAAATGAAGTATAAAAACATAATTCAAACAGGTCAAATGTGAGCATGTCATGGATGTAGGCTTTGTTGACAATATTTGACATATGAAACATCTACATAGCAATACATATCTAATGTTGTTTTCATTTTAGATATGTAATTGACTGCAACGAAAAACGGTAACGCTCACAAAAACGTATGGGGAAATGACAGAAAATCGAGTCTTCTCAAAATCCTCGTACGAGGTAAATATAATTTTCTACGAATTAATGCAGCCTCCTCGTCTATTGGGTCCTCCAAAAAAGGACAAGCCATTCTTGTCACTTAGACCGTCTCTGTGTGACGGAAATGTGGGCAATGAAGGTTAAAGCGAAAAATACCGCTTCGTCTTTAAAAAGGGGAGGGGACCGGCAGAAACTTTGAGTTTGGAGAATAAAACCTGCTCCCGACCAGGTTAGGTTCACAGCATAAGTAACCATGGACACTGACTCCGAGTAAAAGTTACCTCTCTTTCAGAAACGTGTTTGACTTACTCTGCTTTCTCTGGTTTAACAAACCTACCATTCTGAAACAGAAAACCCAGGGTTTCCCTGATTTCAGGGTTAACGCACTCAGAGTTTACACTTAACCTCCTTTCTGAAACAGGCCCCTGGAGTGGCCAAACGAAAGCTAGAAAGAGTAATAACTTCTACAAACTTTCAAAAATTTTGGTGATTATATACCTGTCACGCTCCTGTCCGGAGTGAGACCGACAGGTCCAAGGCAAGACCAATAAAAACCACTCTACAAGGTTTTTGTGAATGGGGAAAATGGCTGTTATTTTTTATTTTACAGCAGGTAACCAGCAGCAATGTCCATACATGCTCTGAAACCAAACTCCTCTCATCTCATGAACCAATATTCACACTTTTAGAAGACATGGCCCCTCCCTTGGGCCAGGTGGTTCCAGTTGAGGTTAATTGTTGATTTTTGTTCAGGCCCTGCAAAAGCCTACCAAACCCAGAGATCGGGTCCTTTGACCCAGGAAGTGAAATTGAAAAAGGTAAGACACAAGTCAGCAAGACATACAAAAATACATAAACACTTAACAGTGTGTATATCAGTGTGTGTTGTTATCAGGAACTTGCTCAGATGTTTTAAATGGTTGAATGTGTGCACCCACCCAACCAGCATTAGCTTACTGATTGTGTGTGTCTGTATGTTTGAGTTCCTGTGTGGCGTTTCAGTCAGGGGAAACTGCCACGATACCGGGGGCCTGTTTCACAAAGGAGGTTAAGTGTAAACTCTGAGTTCATAAACCCGGAAATCAGGGAAACCCTGGGTTTTCCGTTTCAGAATCGGATGTTTGTCAAACCAGAGAAAGCAGAGTAAGTCAAACCCGTTTCTGAAAGAGATGTTACTTTTACTCGGAGTCAGTATCCATGGTTACTTATGCTGTGAACCTAACCTGGTCGGGAGCAGGTTTTATTCTCCAAACTCGAAGTTTTTGCCGGTCCCCTCCCCTTTTTAAAGACGAAGCGGTATGTTTCGCTTTAACCTTCATTGCCCACATTTCCGTCACACAGAGACGGTCTAAGTGACAAGAATGGCTTGTTCTTTTTTGGAGGACCCAATAGACGAGGAGGCTGCATTAATTCGTAGAGAATTACATTTACGTCGTGCGAGGATTTTGAGACCTAGACTCGATGTTTTGTCATTTCCCCATACGTTTTTGTTTGAGCGTTACCGTTTTTCGTTGCAGTCAATCACATATATAAAATGAAAACAACATTAAGTCTTGCTATGTAGATGTTTCATATGTCAAATATATTTATACTTCATTTTTAGCTGCTGCCATGTTCTTTTAATTCCTGCATGATTGCATCTACATGAAAATGAAATCAGGGACATTGAATTAGATTAATGTAACAATTACTTTTTGGAAACACAATTTTCTAGCACTGCTTTCTTTCTTAATCCCATATAAACCTATACCACTTGATCAATACAAGGGTAGTGTTGCAGTGTGTGTGTGCTGAGCGGGGTGCGAGCCACGAGAGACAAGGGGAGGGGCGATTGCAGGTGCAGATGGGGGGGGGGGGTGAGCACGGATGAGGAGGACGGAGAAGGTGTCATTCCCAGAATAACTGTTTTGGAGTCATTCTTATTCCGCTCTGGAGGTTGAGGGTTTCCAACGGGAAGTGAACCCCGAAGGAGAATTCCCTTCGGCCCTGAAGGAAATCTCCCCTGCGCTTCTGACCACGGTCGGAAAGACGAGAGAAAAGAAGGAAGTCTTTGCGCAGCGAAAGGTTCAACAGTAGACAAAAGTTCACTTTTAAAAACACAATTGCATGTATTAATATTAAACTGACCAACGTTTGCAAGAGGGGAAGGTTAACAAAAAAGTCCTTTAAACATTATTGACGTTAAATGCATTTTCCCCCAGATTGGTTCTGTACACTATGCAGCATTTCATGCATTTACACCAGGAATGACACTTCAAAAGTACACCTTAATATAGCCATTTTTTATTTCACTCCTTACGCTATTTAAAAAGTTATTACAGCCAATATTTTATAACAATGATTTAAATGCAAACTTAGGCATTAACTTGAGCAGCTACGTTTTCCCACGCTAACTGTCTCTGTTTTGCAGAGGCAGCGGTGTTGCTTTTCTTCTGGAATATCTGCTCAAATTCACTGCAACTCTGCAGCAGCACGTCAAGTTCAGCTGGCGAACAATACGCAGACCTCTTTTTTTCACGGTTGCCATGGTGACTCGTGATATCTGCGCTCCATTGATAATGGCTTCTTATAGACGCGGTGCGCACGCCCACCTCCGAATCAGTCCACTCAGAGTTGATTGATCTAACGCGGATCAGCTGCTCTGAAACTGAAAACTCAGAGTTGTCAATCTCTCGATTGACCAACTCAGAGTTCAGGTTTGACCTCAGAGTTGGTTGAACCTCCTTTGTGAAGACACGGGTGAAACACGTGTTTGATTATAATTATTCTGATTAGTATGAGGAGGAGGAGGCACACAAAGTCCAAAAAGAGTAACCTGTCCAATATAAGGCAGAGGAAATCTCTCTACTCATTCCCTGAATGAACCCCAAGATATTGGGGAAAAAAAGGAGTCTCAAACAACCTTGAAAAGAGTTTGATACTTCACGACACTCATATTTTCTGTGCTCTGTTTTTAAATGTTTCTGCGATCTGACAATAACTTTATTTTTCTCCTAGAAAACTACTTTCTGAAATGCATTACATCACTTGACATTTAAATTCATTTGGTATTCATGTTTTTCTTGGTTTTTATTACAGCACAGGAATTTATTGTGTTTTTTTTAAATGTCACTGAAGAACCAGCCCTATTAAAAGTGAGTGTGATTTCCCTTTAATATGATCAGTACAGCACATATTTCCTTCTATTTGCACTATATGCAATGAAAAGAGGCTAAATGTATTATTTACAAGTAAAAAATAACATTTTTAATGACATTTACCACTATATTTTATGTACATATAGTATAGTACTAAAAGTATCCACCTGCCTTGACTTACAACTGAAGTGTCATCATATTCCAAGTTCAATGTGATGTTGGTCCACATTTTGCCTTTTACGCTGCCATTACAGCTTAAACTTTTCTAGGAAGGCTGCCCAGAAGGAATTTTTGACCATTCTTCCAAAAGTGCATTGGTGAATCACACACTGATGTTGGTCGAGAGGGCCTGGCTCTCAGAACTCCGAAATATACTGTTCTCCTGGCAACCTCCAGACCCAGACTCGTCCATCAGATTGTTTCTTGACAGTCTACTTGTCTGATTGCTTGGTTTTATACACCTGTGGACACACCAAGTGATAAGAACACCTGATTCTGATCATTTGGATGGGGGAGCCTATACCTTTGGTAATATACTGTACATATCTGTGTGCGTGGGAATGACTCTGTTGTGCAGCCAGACCTCCAGTAACTTCTTGAAACTCTGGACCTGCCATATTCCTTCCACTCCTCTGCAGCTTCATTGTTCTCTCCTTTCGTTTGTTACTTCTATTCCTCTGCTTCACTCCCTCTGCTCTCTGCTTCTGTGCCATTTTATTGTTTGCTTCTGGACCGTAAACTTTTTTTTTTCGTTTGCCGCCTGGAGCTGTGAGCTTTTGGACCTGTTATAAAGTCTGGGATT
This sequence comes from Oryzias sinensis, assembly GCA_037389245.1. Lineage (NCBI taxonomy): Eukaryota > Metazoa > Chordata > Actinopteri > Beloniformes > Adrianichthyidae > Oryzias > Oryzias sinensis. Next base: position 8,174 of record JAUDJI010000843.1, on the reverse strand, counting down.
ACCCCTCGGATTACAGGTCACTGTTTCCTGGATTTCCACATGGACCTTCTTTTCATTGACTACATTTTTGAGCCTATTATTACTTTGCCCATTCCTGGGTTTACCTCTGTTTTTGGATTCTCTTCCCCCTCTTCCGACATTAATTTCGATTTTTCAAATTAATTTGCTGATTGGATTAGGAAAAGTCTTTATCTAATATTTTTGACAGGTTTAATGATCTTGGTTTTGTGGTGTACTATTTACTTGTTTTATTAAATCCAGCAACACTTTTTGTCATTGCTTGAACTTCTGCTGCTCCTTGGTCATGAAAATGAAAAGTAAAGTAAGACATATGACAGTTAACTTATACCACACAGGGACTTCACCACCAGAAAGCCAGAAAGTTATATCATTTTCTGTTTGCTTCTGTTTAGAAATAAAAAAGTTAAACTTAAGAACAACACTGATTAGAAAAAACAACTATATTTACACTTAAAGGGTTCAGCACATTCAAGAATAAAGGCTCCCATTATTAGAAAGTTGCTTGCCTAATGCTTACCTCCTGGAGTTTCTGCTGCATTTGTGATCATCAGAACAACAGACTGTGACAGTATTGTCATTTCAACCTATTGGTCTGTCAAGACTGAGGAAGTCTCTTGATCTGCTTTAGCTATTACTCCTTAAAAAACAATGGCATTTTGCCAGCTGTAAAAAAACATTTTTTTTCTTTTGCACACAAACAAAAAATAAACACTATTATTTAAAGAGTCCATATTATGCTCTTTTCTGGCTATTTAACCTGTAAACCTTTGCATTTGTAAACATTTGAATATTTTTTTTAGATTAATCATTTCATTTTTACTAAACCTAAAATCTTTTTGGTGTGGTCCTTTTGTGTTTTAGGATGTCTGGCGATGCTTCTTCATAGCAATCCAGAACGGTTAAAAAAGTGATTAACTCTCACCTTTGACCAGCAGTGCACTGGCCTTTAAGAACAGAAGCTTGACAGTTTGGTCTAAAGTACATCACGAATAAATGGAGTGAAACAGAACAAGAGATATTTTTTTATGTTTCAAAGACATATGATGTTTAGTCATACTCAGATATTTTGATTTTGCATAAATAAAGGCTGATTTCCACTGGTCCGCTTGCTGTGCGTCTCCATTGCATTGGGTTCACAGAAAATAATAGAATTTTCATTATTCAATCAGAATAACAGCTTGACGTCTACTTGTCCAGAGGTGTCCCCTTTGACGCCTACAGGGGACGCAGTCGAGCCCCTTTTCCAAATCCACAAAACACTAATGGATTGGTTGAGTGGACTCCCACAACCTGTTCATTACTCTATGAGTTGGTTTACTGTTCCACAAACAGGACAGAAACTGCACTGCTGCTCCTAAATCTGAGGTCTACAAAAGCACTAACTGCTTGGCCACTGTAAATGTTTTTTGTCCCATCACCTCCACTATGGATTCACCCCTGCTTTAGGGTCATTAGAGGTCACATTAAATGTCTATAGGTTATTTTCCTCTGATTAACATAATTAACATTAGACATTGTTCAGATAGACTTCACCAGGTTGGTACTGAGGCTCAAAGTTCAATGGGAATATCTTAATTTAACAGTTAAACATGAATATATTGACTAAAATATTTTTAAAAGCCTCTCAAGCAGTTGTTACAATTTAAATTAAAAAAACTGAAAGCTCTACAAATTGTTTTATATTGATTAAACAAATGTATACATGCAGTATATGAATTTCTTTATGGAGTTTCTGTTTTAGTGTACATTTTACTTTTTGTCCAACTGTCAGTAGCTTGCTGACTGTCACAGAATGGTGAGAATCACATTCTTCACACTTTTCCAACACTTTTACACCCTTAGCTTTTTTTTTTCTCAAAGTGAAAAACAAATTCACAGCTAGTGGATTTGCAGTTTAAAAGGAAGAGTCTGACACCAAATCACACACAGATAGGAGCGATGAAGCAGCAGCCTGGTTTACATGCAAACTGGATTCAACAAAGAATATATACTATAAATGACCCTCGACATGTTTAGCTAGATAAGCATTTGAATATGTGAATATCATTTTAATAATCAAAATATTTTAAAAACTGCAGGTTTATTGAGTCAAAATATCAAAGTTTTTCTTAGTGGTTTGGAAACATCTACCAATGACTGCATTTTTATATCATTGCACTCTAAGGTCAGCTTTACAAGGGAAGTTGTATTATACATTCAACAACATGCTGTAAGAACTCCAACGTAGGTAAAGTATTGCTTTAGTATTGCTTTCAGTTGGAGTAGGTTAACAATATCATTCAGCACCCATCTTTTGAATCATTCTTCATAACTGAGTTTCTTACAGTCCAAAAATTCGACCCTAAGGTTGAGGACTGCAACACTAGAATTTTGGCAGAGCAAATGATGATTCCAAAATGGTTTTTGGTTTGGTTTTGGTTTAGTCTAAAACAACTCTTAAAGCAGATTCAGGATATTTGAACTAGTGCTAGAATCGTTCAACAGAACATAGTTAACATACACTTAGTATTTGTCACAGTAGGCAAAAGCAAAGTACTGTGCTTTACTTTGAAAAAACCAACATCATTCTGATTGTCACCTCCTCCCAGGGTTGCTATCAGTGTCGTCTTTGCTAAAGGAGGACCCTCAGCCTGAGTGTTTGATTGTGTCTGACTGACTGGTCTGAAGGTTCCCCGATCACTTTTGCATTTCAGAGGCATTTATTGATACTGATGTCCTTAAATGAATATGACAAACATGGTTTGGGTTCTCCCCACCACCAGGTTCACTTTGACAGATCTGACCTTTAAGCCTCTTAAAAACAGTTGTGGGTGAAAGAGAGAAAAAAATCGAGTAGGCAAATTAAAAACATTCAATCGTCAGCTGGCAAGAAGAAATTGAGTTTGTGCTGCACTTGTGTCTGTGCTATCCAGAATGTGAGTAAGATAAATGGATATTGAAAAACAATACATAAATATTGTCCCTTGTGAGCAAGATTAGAAAAGCAATATCCCATCACTGGGTTGCATGCATGACTGAGGTGGAAGATGGTGGGTAGGCAAAAAAAAACAAATGCAGGTTGAAGGCCGCAGGTGCCAAAGTATCAAAGTGGGGACAGAAATTACAAAGGGACAAGAGGGAAATAAATAAGCAATAACATCATTACTTAATACATAGATAAACACAACTACCTTCTGCAACAGGATTTGTATCTTGTATCCCTATAAATATTTTTTTTTTACATAGTGTTACACTTCTTTACTGGAGGCAATCTTGAGTATATAAAGCCAGATTGTCAGTGAATTTATGTTTCACATCAATGAACCAATAGACTCACAAAACTTCACATGGAATGGAATGGCTACAACAAATGAAAATTCAAATAGTAGAAGTCAAGCAAGAGGGTAGACTAAATTCAGGTTTATGTGCTTATACACATGCAAGAAAATAGATTTTCATTTGGCTCTTTTTTTCTTTTGCTCATTGGACCATGGCGGGAGATTGCATTATAGTGATGAATAATCTGAAGGCCAGTGGATGACTATGTGTGATTCAGATGAAGTTCTTCGACATCAGAGACTTTGGAAAAAGTTGCAAAAGTTAGGAAAGGTGTTTCTTCAAAATATTACTCCAGCAGAAGAAAAAGTATTCGTTCATATTAATATTCAAGTTAGAGTAAAAAAAGTGAGTGTGTCTGAACACTTTTATAGTTTGAAACACATGGAACAATGCAAATAAGAGATAAAAACTGTATGTTCAATTCAATTAATCTTACAAGTTCTGATTTAGGGTTCTTCTTTTGAGACAGTGAAAATATTTGTACACGATGCCGGCTCCACTACACACTTTGTGATAATGACATCATGTTCCCGTGAAAAACTGAGTTAATGCCATCTGCTTTCAAAAAGGGAAAAGCAAAGCTGAAAAATCCCACCAAAACCAATGACACCAGGGTCTCTACAAGTACAGTCTTGGACTGTTGGTACCCCTCAGTTAAAGAAAGAAAGTCTACAATGCTCACTGAAAATAAGTATGGGTTTGAAAACAGCTGTGATGTCAATTAAAGGACATATCTGAGTTCATCTTGACCCCCTGGGCAATTAGTTCTCAGTCTTTTATTGTGGTACCATCATTTTTGTCCAGCCCTATTTCATTAGTTTGTTTTTTGAAATAATTCTGTTAATCAACTCAAGTAATGGCTGATTTTGATTATTTGATGTTCAATAAATTCTAATTTATTGTTACTTTTGAACATTTCAACTCATTTCAGTGAGCATTATGGACTTTCTTTCTTTGTCACTTGTGCTGTCGTAGATGATCCCACCCTTACATTGACGTGTTCTTCCTACCAAGACAAAGGTGGATAAAAGTGGAAAGATTTCATGTAATCCATGGACACCAGTGAAGATATCAAATCATTGAAGAAAAAAGGTTCAGCGCACTGTCTAGTCCAGGGGTGTCAAACTTATTTTGGTCCGGGGGCCACATTTAACCCGTCTGATCTCAAGTGGGCTGGACCAGTAACATGAAAGCAAAATAACAGCTTTGTTTTAGTTTTTTTTATTCAGTTGGAAAAAAATGCCTCAATCAACATAGTAGCCTAATCACTTGGGGCCAATGGATCTCAAATAAAAGTAGTTTCAATTAAAGAAAAGTTGGTCTATTCAAATTAATACAGACTGAATATTTTACATCTGACACTGAAGCAATCCAGAAACTTTTCTTTATGGTGAGTCTCTTAGTGGTGCTGGATGTCATATTCTTTGAGCACTGCTATGTTGATGACATGCAAAGCATTTGGGTTTTGGATTCAGCTTCGTGAAAGAAAGAAAAAACTCTGTCCATTTTTCCTGGAAGGCTCTTCACGCCACTTCACGTTTGACAACATTTTGGTCATTAGGGTGTCGCTAATGATCACCCTTATAGCAAGATAACAGCGGTACGGCTCATAGGGAACCAAGGTGCATCCTACCCAGACGCAGAGCTGTTATGTTTCGCTTTTGGCATGTGCAGAGATATGCTGTTTCACCTGTTTTTCCTTTCCTTTGCTCTCCTAGTGGCGGAATTGCGCATTTCGGTTATTTCTTTAAAAATAATCATAACTCGCCACTAGAAACTTGCTTTCTTTTTTAATCATCCTTATGATTTTTACTCTTCATGAGTGGGCCGGAGTAAACCACCTGGTGGGCCGGATAAGGCCTGCAGGCCGTATGTTTGACATCCCTGGTCTAGTGGGTCTGGATGACCCAACTCCCAATGATAAAGTGCCAAGGATAGCAAAAGGGTTAACTAAGGGGACCAACAATTTTGTCCACCACTGTACATACATTTACAGGTTGTTTACTTTTGAAGCTTTTTTTCCCTTGCGCTTAACCAAAGGAACTGCCTAAGTCAATTTAGACAGCTCCCTTGTATACAGCTTAGCCCCTCCTGCAGGCCAATGAACGAGATATTTGAAGACACTTTATTTAAAGATCAGGACCATTTTAGACATGACTTCAAAGTCATAAACATTAAAACAAAAATCAACTGTAAAACTAAACATTCACAGAAAAAAAGGCATAATTTCCCGTTATGAAGGTGTAGAATTTGTCAACATCAACCCCCGACCACCTACTTTAAATTCCCACTTAAATCAAGAAACGATCCTCACTTAAAAGCATCCCAATTCATACTGTTTTGGTTCAAACTTCAAAATCATGAATGATTTGAATGCCAGTGTTTACTAAGTTTCTAAAGGCTGATTTGGTCCATCTGCAGTACATCTTTGACATAGAAAAATTGATTGTTCATTAATCACTTGGAATATTTACATTGCTTCTGTCGTGCCTGCGTCTTGTCTTGTCTTGTTTTTATCAGCTAACAATAAGTTACTGTCTCTATTTGTTGGTTTGTTTCTTGGCTTTTATTTTTCTCTTTCCTCTGCAGGTTACCTGCAGGTCCTCCAGGATTACATCCTGACCCATCTATGGCTCTCCACGGAGTGGCACACAGCTGCCTGCACCTAAATTGATTTGTTTTTGTATTTAAGTTATCTTTCTCCTCAGTGATGGTGTGCTCCATCACATTCTACTGTTTCCTTTTTGCTTCACTCAGCATGCTGTTGACTTGGCAAACATTTTGGTTTTAGCTCCCCAAGATTGTTACACTTCTAGTTTTGTTTCCTAACTAGACATTGACGTTGTCATTGTGTAGTCTAAATAAATGTTCCTGCTCCATGATTGCTGTAACTGTACTTCCCACCGAAAGGGTTTTTGTGTTTTTAATTTATTACATGGACCCCCACCACCACCACCACCACAACCCATAGTTTAGACGTAGAAGAAATAAACACTGAGTGCGTTTAAAGAGATAGACTAATAGTGAAATTTGACTTTTTTTAAAGTGAGAAGCACCAGCCTAATGTCAAAGTATATCAAAGAATCATCTGAGCCACAGGAACCAAAAACTTAATTTTCACAGTGGTCAGTTTTTCAAGTCATACTTCTGTACAATAACATCCCAATAATCATTGAAGTCAATCAGCATGGATCATTGGTGGGTCATTTGTGTTATAAAAGCCTTTATTGGGGTTGGAGCAAAGGCTGCCAGTAGCCCCCTCCATACTTTTTATACCAAAATTCTAGCAGTCTCCTCCCTTTCTGAAGTGGGAATGTTGTCCTCTTGAAATCTGTTAAGATACACAACTCCCAAGGAATTTTTGGGATGTCAGTATGATGACAAGTATACTTGTCTGTGCACATCATCACTCTGCATTTGCCAAACGCTGATGGTCTTTAGTCTGGTTAAGTAAGATCCTAAAATTGTGCAAAATCACACGCATGCAAATAGACCGTACATCCTGCTTAATTAGGATTTGCTAGAGATCAACCACATGATTGTGCAATGGATAACAAGACTATTTAATGAGGATTTAGCACGTGTACGGCAAATCTGTATGATGGAGAAGGACTGCTGTTTTCTGTGAAACGCGACATTATAGGACACTAAGAATCGAGAGTAAAGACAAATCTCAATTTCGACTATTACGTTCCAATGAAAAGGGATTCTGTCAGGCAATTTCTGAAATGAGTTTCCTTCTCAGCAAGCGAAACAAGATCTCTGACACTGCAAGTCCAAAATGTTAAACTGGATTAAATTCAAATACTGACCAAGCATGCGCTTTGATACAGAAATGTACGAAATTATGCATTAAAAAAATTAACAAAAGCCTGTATAAAGAAGCCAAACGTACCACAGTGTTCTAATTTTACTAATGGCTCTTTTTTATAGTTGCAGGCATAAAAGAAAAGTCCCATCACTCGTCACACATGAGTATGCAAAATTTGTTCTTGCATTTGACCCATCTCCCGGGGGTACAGGGACCATTTGGTAGTCAATTCCTCAATCCAACCTCTCAGTGCTTAGAGTGTCAAACAGGAGACACTATGTCCTTTTTTCTTGTCTGACTCAACCATGGGATCAAACCAACAACCTCTCTGTCTCAAGGCTGACACTTTTCCAACTGACCTGGTCAAGTGTAAAAGTGGTGAGTTCATGTGTGCGATTAGAAGCATGCCATAGAACTGGTAAGCTGAAATGTCACGGTACGGTATTGTACTTTTACCGCAGTTTTACTTCTAATACATTGATTCATCAGTTTACTTTATTCATTGTTTAATCACAAATAAAATTCTCATTTTAAAATTGTGAGCTGATTTAATTTTTTACCTCAAGTTTTTACATGTTCTCATGGTTTACAAACAAGGTAATTAAACTATCCTAATAATACTTGTGTAAATTGAAAAACAAAAGTTTTTGTTTGAGCTACGGCAATGTTTTTTTTGTTCTATATTTAACTCAGAACAGAGTGTGAAAATTGCACTCATGTTGAGTTTTGAGGCTTCATTATTCAATCATTGCTTCCCCTTGATCTGACTAGCTGTCTACTTCCTTTTCATCCGCGCCTCTTCCATCCTTTAATCAGCCGTCTTCTGAATTTCTCTGCTGTTTGGAAGGCCAACAGACATTCCCAAGCTGTTTGCATTTTCTCTTTTCCCCCATTTCAGAAGTGGTTAGCCTGTCATGCACTTCTCACTGACTCCACAAGAAATCTTCTCTCCTATAGTTTCCAAACTCAATTAAATTAAATTGACAAACAAAAGGTCAGTGACAGGTCCAATATGTATCATGAT
>JAUDJI010000842.1:0-12419 GCA_037389245.1 Oryzias sinensis | reverse complement strand
GCCCTCAGCTCTCATCTGTTTGTCCAGCTGTTGGACAGGACAAGTAATAAAAAAAAAAAAAAAAAAAAAGGTTTTCGTTTCCACTAAATAATTAATTCATTCCAACAAAATAATAATCTGATATACAGTCAGGTCTGTAAATATTGGGACGGTAGCAATTCCAACATTTATGGTTCTATAAACCACCACAATGAATTAGACCGTCAGCTTTAATTTGAGGGTATTTACTTCCAGATCAGGTGAGCGGTGTGTGAATTACAACAGTTTGCATATGTGCCTCCCACTTGTTAAGAAACCAAAAGTAATGTAAGTCATTCTCAACTGTTCCATGGCCAGGTATGTGTTATTCCCTCCTTATAACAATTACAACATTCTTAAGAAGAAGAAATGCACCGGAAGCTCAGCAACGGCAAACGACCTGGGCGATTACAGAAATAAACTGAGGTGGATGAAGGAATAATTCTGTCCCTGTTGAAGAAAACTCCCTAAATGGAGGGTTTACCACAAGATGTAAAACCTTAGTGAGCCTCAAAAACAGGAAGGCCAGACCAGAGTTTGCCAAACAACATCTAAAACAGTCTTCACAGTTCTGAAACAACATCCTATGAACAGATGAGACCAAGATAAAAAAATAAAATAAAAAAAAACACCAAATCCCCCGGCGGCCGCATCGGAAATAAATAAAATTACAATGCATTATTCTTTATTAACAAATAACAGTAACAACTAACAACAACCTATCTAGCTTGTGAACTAACTACTAACTATAGGTGTTGTAGATTGACTGTGTGTGTGAGCACAGAGCGTCTTGTGTAGGAAGGTGCGCACACGTGTGTTATAGGTGCGTATTGATTCTTCTGCTTTGTAGCTGCACGCGAGTCTCACCTGTACTCTTTGGTACAGACATCTTCTCAGAATATTATATATTTCCCAGTAATAAACAGACTGCAGACACTTTGTCACCTTTCCGGTAGCCATGAAGCCTGACACCCATGAATAACACGGGGCAGGAGGCTCCGCCTTTGTTTATACAGACATGTTAACTTTGCGCTGCACATAATAGTTGCAGACGTTTAACACCTCCTGACTAAACAAAGGGCACCAATGTGAGTGTGCACACCGACGCGAAAAAACGCCACGCGTCAAAGCGTCACTTTTAAAAAAACGCCTCGGGTTCGTTTTTTTGGTTTGACGCGCCGCGTCAAAAACTATACAACCAATGAGAATGGCGCTTTTGCACACGTGTCTGGAGCTTCTGAAGTTACAGTAAAACACAACTTGGGTGCGCTCAAACACAAAACTGCCTTTCTGAGCACACATACCAGCAAAGAAGATAGACGCCAAGTAGCGTCTACACTGCCGCAAAGAAATAATGACAGACATTCTAAAATATCCCCGAAAACGCTCATGATACATTTTCAGCTCTTGTACCATTCAATAAAACTCACCATGTTCTTCTCTTCTCGTAACTATGGGATGTACCCAAAATCGGCGTCTTTTCCGGCGTCTTTCATCATTCAACAGAACAATAATTTCTTCAAGATTGGAACTGGAGCTGGAGCTACTGGTGCTTGAAATATTCATGTTTTCTTTGTATGATTCTGACAAGCGCGTAAATACTGGCTCTCTTCTTCTGAGTGAAAAGCGACCACCTTGTGTACAGGTGTATTTCTGTTTTACATTAAGCGCCATCTAATGTCAGGGAATGAAATTGCATGTTGGCTCGGCTCATCGTCACCGAAAACCGCCTGGGTGTGAACACAAAAGACGTGGCGAAAACGCCTGGCGAATAACGCCTGGCGAATATTCGTCCCGGTGTGTACGGGCCTTTAGAATGAGGATGTGTGCTTCTGAAAGCGCGCCTCTGTGTGTAAAGGGAGCCACGTGCAGCAGAGGCAGTGAGAGCGCGCGCAGACGAGAGAGAGTGACAGGCACGGTGGGAGAGGAGGAGAAGACAGTCTGGAAGAAAGAGGGAAAGTCTGAACACAGGACTAGCAGAAAAAGTAAATTATCAGCAAAGATGAATGTTTTAATGTGTTTATTATAGTTCCAATCACGCACCATATTGAAAATGTAAAAAAAAAAAAGTGCGGTGATGCGGTTATCGTCACAGCCCTATACCAGAGTCAAGGAAAGAGAAGAGTATAAGAAGGAAAGGAACTGCTCATGATCCCATGTCATCAGTGAAGCACGGTGGTGGTAATGTCATGGCGTGGGCATGTATGGCTGCTATTGGACCTGGTTCTCTTGTATTTATTGATGATGTGACTCCTGACAAAAGCAGTACGATGAATTCTGTTTCGGACAATATTATCTATGGTAGCTTTTGTGTAGCATAATTAAAAATAATAGACAAAACCAGAAATGCTTTTTCATTTTCAAAATGAAGCTGCATTTGTTTACTCGAAATTAAAAAAGAAAAAGCAATCCACCAAACCGCTTTTTCATTTTCTTCTTCAACACTGCTTATTCTGTCACTTAATTAAAATGATAAAGAAAATAGTTTTTGACATTTCATTTTCAAAAAGTTATCTGGTAAATGTGTAGCAATATTCAGTTACATTAGATATATATAATTTGACAATTAAAATGGATTAACAGAAATGCTTTATTTTGAAAATGTAACTGCATCATATGACTCATATATTAAAAAAAAATCCAAATGCTTTTTCCTTTTCTACTTAAAAACCACTTATTCTGTGTCATAATTAAAATAAAAGTGCAAAGAGGGGATTGCCTTTTCATTTTCACATCCACCCTGCGACTAGTGTTGCATAACACAATTCCAGTTAGCATTTCCACGGGGAGGCGGGGCAATGACATCAGTGCCTGTTGATCCAACCAGCAAAAGCCAAAAGTTTAGCATGGTGAAATCTGTTAGCGTTGTTCAAGGGGCTGTAGCTGTCCTGGAACAGCAAAATCAGCGTAAAGTACAGGTAAGATCTTAAGCCCGAGTCAGAACCAGACCCGGCCCGAAATTCAGGACATGTTGATTGGTCAAGATGCATTATGGGAAATGTGTGATGCACGATGGGATACATAGCCTCAGCATTTCCTGAATGATATAATTCCTGTTTGACCCTAAAGTACAACACCCCATACTGGCCTTCATGACCAGCAAAAGAGATTCAAGGCTGGACGAAAATAGCTTTTTTGCTTAGTTCTGGAATGAAATGGAAATACTTGAATCCATTTTCTTGACTGCAAGACACGTCAATGAACCGAAAACCCCGGAGTCCAATCTTAATCATTTCAGTAATTAGATGCAAAATGACTGACATGACCAAAAAAACAGCTGTGCAGTCATAAACATGTGCAACAGATCTGCTTTGTGCTTTTCCCACTCATGCACTAGCGCAGTGGTTCCCAAACTTTTTCTGCAGGGCCCCCCTTTTGAAGATTAGAATATTTTCGAGCCCCCCCACACTGACACAAACATACAAATCCTTTGTTTCTAAACTCCACTGCGCCTTATAACATGTGGTTAATGAGAAATCTTTCTCTGAGCTGTAGAATTCTGTTATCTAAAGCTGAAGGAATCTCTAGATCTGTCTGTGTGTCTCTGTCTTTAGAAATGCCAAAACACATCTGTAACCTATTAAACAAAACATTATTTCATTTTATTTGGAGGAGAAAATGTCATTACTTAAGGAAAAATGTTTTGTGTAACACCAGAAAACATGGGGGCATGGATGTATTAACCTTTGAAACTTTAAACAACTCAAAGATGGGAATGCATTTCCCAAACATATATTTGACACAATGGGAGGCATTAAATTCTTGCTAAAATGTAATTGTAAAATTGAAAAATTACCCACAAAACTTTCAAACTTTTACAAAGAAGCCCTGCTGGCCTGGAAACTCCTTTATAAACATAATTTTTCTCCAAAAACTTGTTTTATTTGGAATAACAGTAATGTACAATACAAGAATAAATCACTTTTTTTCCTAGATGGTATGATAATGATATTGTTTTAATCAGACAACTTTTCAATTCTCATGGACATCTTCTGACGTATGAAGAATTTCTTTTAAAATTCGGTATTCCTGTTCCACCCAGAGAATATGCAATAGTGTTAGATGCCGTTCCAACCAGTCTACTTCAACTGTTTAAAGGGATTTAGAACACAAGTCAATTAAGAACCCAGACAATTTTTTTGGACAATGTGGATATTTGTGTTAATTCAGTTTCCAATAAACAAATAAAAAATCTTTTAAACCACAACCTTGCCTGCTGGGAGGTTTTATTGGGAATCCAAATTTGTGGACATAAAATGGACTTATGCTTGGACTATTAGCAATAAATACTGTCTAAATAACAAAATAAAAGAGGTGTCCTTCAAAATATTGCATTGTATATATCCTACCAAAACTTTGAGTAGATTTGTTGTGGACATGGACCTGTTTTGTTCATTCTGTGGAACTCAGGAGGAAACTATTGATCATCTGTTTGTGGACTGCAGACATACAAATAAGGTTTGGATTGAAGTGGGAAACTATATTGGAAATATAACTAAAAACAAACTGTTACATTTTTAGATAAAGACATTATTCTGGGTTACCTTAATGTCAAAGTAGACAAAGATTGTATCTTCATTACACAATTGTTTTTATTATTGGCAAAATTCCATATCCATAAAGCCAAATGGTCAAACTCCAAACCTAAATTCCAGCAGTTTTTGAGTGAAATCAATCAGTAATGTACCATTATCAAACATCTGCAAAACCAAAAAGCTATTCGAACTAATTTAATTTTTGAAAGATTTAAAATGTATTAAACCACAAAGATTTTTGAAGTAATAATTATTTTTGTCTTATGTTGTATATGTATGTGTATATATTTATATACTTTGTTTTATTTCTTATATTTTTCTGCAATATGTACACATTTCAATTGCCCCTGAGACATTCACATTGTTGTTGTATTATGTTGTTTGTCAATAAAGTATGGGAAAAAAAACTCCACCGCGCCCCCCCTGCAATACCTCCAGTTTGGGAACCTCTGCACTAGCGTTTCATCCACAGATGAGCCCACATCTTGGCGCCTGTCATCTCACCGGCAACAGTTTCAAAACACAGGATCATTATTATTATTATTTTCAAATGAAGCTGTATTTGTTTAATCAAAATTAAAAAGAAAAAGCAATCCGCCAAACCGCTTTTTTATTTTCTTCCTCAACACCGCGCATTCTGTCACTTAAGTAAAATGATAAAGAAAATAGTATGTGACATTTCATTTTCAAAAAAATGTTTAGTAAATGAGTAGCGAATTTCGGTTAGATTTATCTAATTTGACAATTAAAGTGGTTTAACATAAATGTTTTTTTTCATTTTAAAAATGTAACTGCATCATATGACTCACAAATGAAGTAAAAAAAACACTTAATGTCTGTTAGTGTTGTTCATGGGGCTGTAGCTGTCCTGTAACAGCAAAATCAACGGGAAGCTGCAGGAGACAATCTTCTAAATGTGCTTTTATTACTGTTATGATTATTATTAAGGGCCTGCTCACTCATGATTTTTTTAATCTGTGTGGCCAGTGCTTTTTTCTTGGCTGCAAGGACCTGAAAAAAGGGTTAGCATTAGGCTAATACGTGTTAAAAACATTAGCCGTGGAAAGAGTGTTCCTACTGATTTTATGTTTTAAATAGGAGACTCTAGACTTGATGTCTGCTTCTTGTATTTCAGGGCTCCAGACTGCGACAAAATGGTTGCATTTGCGACCAAAATTTGAGAGTGTGCGACTAAATTTTACATTCAGTGTGCTACCAGTAAATTTGCCTCCCCCACCCTCCGTATATTTTAAACATTAAACGTGGAAGGGGCACGTCAATGATCAGTGAAATAATCAATGAGATGCGAGCGCACACGCTAACACACACTCATGAGACGCGAGCACACACTGGCGTTTCATTGAGTGATGCCTGTCTGTGAGGCGGCCAATGCGTGTGAGAAGTAGGCCTGGGCGATAAATCGATTAAATGAATTAATGTTTACCATGACTCCTGCTGCTTCATGATCATCTCTGTGCAGAAGACGGGGTTTCTTAATTTATTTAAAACCTTAGACCCCAGATATGAGCTGTATTGTTAATCCTTAAAATGGTGCTACTGTCAAGGTGAATGTTTGTCTCCTCTTAGTCTAGACTACAAAGTGGGACTGAAAACACAGCTGGGACCTCAAGTAAGGAAGTAACCTTTTTATTGTGGACAAGTGAAAACAAGTGTAGAATAAAAAATTAGACAAAAACAAGACAAAATTATTTAAACACAAGTCCAAAAAGGGAGTGAGAAGAAGAAAAATCTTATACTTAACTTTGATTCCAAGAGTGTGTTTATTTATTTATTATTTATCCCAGAAATGGGGGTTACATTTGTCTTGCATTTGATTGGGGGGGGGGGATAAACATCGGAAATCGAATAAAAAATAAATAAAATCTGAGATTTTATTTTTAGGCCATATCGCCCAGCCCTTGTGAGAAGAATAGGGAAAGCCACTGTAAGTGGCTAAAATGCATGAAGGGGCCTTGATATAATCGACCATGCGTAAACATCTGTGGGAAGGAAACGGAGACAAATATCATCATAACCTGATATGTGCGTCTGAGCTATGAGCAAGCAAACTATTGATTCGTTCTTCCGACCTGCGGCTGGTGTACCAGTGCCAGAGTGTACAGCAGGGGTCTCAAACTCGCGGCCCGCAGGCTATTTGCGACCTCCAAGATGATATTTTGCGGCCCCCGCCTTAATATGAAAGTTTAATGTTACTGCATTCTGCCAGTTAGTATGAATGACACGTTTTCCTTGTCTTGCGCGTAGCTGACAAACCAACCATTTGGGATTTGGAGGGATTTGAATCTTTTCTGTCTGCAGATCCATGAGCAGGACCCTGTCTTTGGGTTTTAGCTTGAAATGTCGTTTTGGAAATAGAATCTGTCTGAATGTCTGGAATTGGAGACATGGAGACATCAAAGAGGTTTAGATGGATTTTGGGTTTGACAGAGAAATCTGCTGAAAAGAACTGAACTACAAACTTAGAACCACAGACGACAAAACAGATTGGACTTTTTTATCTGCTAACAATTTTCTCTTTGATCTGTTAAGGTTTCCTGTTTGTCGTTAGCTGGAGGGACTAACTAAGATCATCTGATTTGAAGAATGTTGTGGGCTGCACTGACCAACAATGTCTTCTGTCTTTTCAACTGGAAGGGACAGAAGAGACTCTTCCAGGACACGCTGTTGATGGACTGCATGTTTGGAGAGCTTGAAGCTCAAGATAGAACCGTTGTTGAAGTGAACATACCGATAGTGTGGAGATGAAGATCAGAGTCACACTGACCTGCTGACATGTGAGAGCTGTCCACACTTTGGACATGACTTCTGTCCCTCCTCTTCCTCTGATCTCTGTTCTGTGGGTCTGTCTCTTCATCTGTAGTTGATGTTGATTCTTCATGTTGGTTTCCTTCTTCATCCTGACTATCAGTTACATTAAAGCTCTGCTGATTGTTTAGATCTGCTTCACTGTTCTCATCTTCCTCATAAGTAGGAATCTCCATCAAGGTATCAGTCTCCTGCTTCAGATCAAGCTGATCTTCATCCTGACTGATACAGAGTTCCCCTGGTTCATCTTGAATCTGTGGAGGTTCTGGTTCCTCCTGTTCCTTTTTAATCTGTGGAGGTCTTGGTTCCTCCTGTTCCTCTTGAATCTGTGGAGGTTCTGGTTCCTCTTTAATCTGTGGAGGTTCTGGTTCCTCCTGTTCCTCTTTAATCTGTGGAAGTTCTGGTTCCCCCTGTTCCACTTGAATCTGTGGAGGTTCTGGTTCCTCCTGTTCCTCTTTAATCTGTGGAGGTTCTGGTTCCTCCTGTTCCACCCTGAAGTTCCTCTGCTGGTTGCAGAGATCTTCCTCTTCAGTCATCCAATGCTGGGGGAGGCCTGCAGGAACACAAACACAACAAGGAGCCTTTTATACGTTTCCAAGAGTTATGGGTTTCATCAAACATCAATAAACTCTGTGATCATTGGAGAAAATGTCTAAGGAGTCTGGAGGACCACAAGAGACTCATTGAAATAATACATATAGACGCCATTAAATAAATGTGACATTAATTCTTTAAAATTTGAAATAAATAGAAAATATATCATTAAAAGTGTCAATATTTAATTTAAATTAAATGTTAAATGATTTACACAGGTCACATTTAAAGTTCTTCTATTTGTCACGATTTCGACTTTAAATCGAAATCGATCGAAATTAAGTCACAGTCTCGAACTTCGAATAAAAAAATGGAATTGTCTATGCTGCCACGCCCCCATGCTGCATCTGGTTACTTGCCAAGCGGAAAAAAAACATGTGTTGAAGTGCTGCGAGTCTAATTGTTAATAAAGTTTTTAAAAAAAGAAGTGCTGCAAGTCAACCTTCTTTAACAGCCACTCAAAAGATAGCATGGAGACCCATCGACAGAACTTGAATCTCCTCGTCTTTCACGGAAGTCGCTGGTGTGGAGGTATTTTGGATCTCCATTGAGTTATGTTGACAACGTTGATTAAAAAATAATACTCTCAGTAAAATAGACATAACACTGTTTCAGGAATTTTCATAGCAAAATTCCATCAAGTATCAAAAGTTAAAAATATGTGCAAAATTATGTTACATTAGGAAAAATCATGAATCAACTTATCAAATTATCAAATGAAGTAATATCAATAAAAGTCAATCAATTTAACCATTTTCATTAATTGAATAATTATTTTTTGATTATTTTTTGTATTTTTATTTATTTATTTATTTATTCATTCATTTATTTTTTAAATATTTTTATGATAAAGTAATGCTGTGAAGTAAAATAAAAGGGTGCATAATCTGTCGATTGTCCAAGGTTGGCATTTCTTCTTCTGCTGAATAACAGCTGTTCTTCAGGGTTTCAACAGAGTTTATAGTTCTCTTCAATATTATGTCTGCAGACATTAGATTCAGGTCCATATCCTCCTTCAGCTGATATCAGTGGCGCCGAGTTGTGGTCAACTTGTCTGCAGTTCAGAACTCTCCGCTGAGTAATCAGGTCACTTCAGACTTTTGGAGAAAGTGATGAATCCAGGCGTCATATTTCTTGAAATTATTTGGCTCTTTGGTTTATTACTCCATGTTATTTCAGACGACCGAAATAAGACACTTCTCAAAGTCCTTCATGGTGTTCACAACCAGAACCTTGGACCGGTCCGGTGTGCCGAGTGGTTTGACGTAAATCCTGCAGCCTTTAACCCAAGTGTTCTCAATCTGCTTCTGCTTCCTTAGAAGCCGTGCATGTTTGGAAATTTCAGCATTCCTTCTGGTCAGATGGTCGTTCAGATAAACAGCTGATCCTTTCCGATTTTTACGTTGATTCATCAGAGCTAGCTTGTGTTTTTGATTCACAAACCTGACCCAGCTCTGTGAGGTGGTCACTTACATCTTCAACCTGAGCCTGAGTCTGGAGACGGTCCCAGTCCTGTGGAAGACCTCCTGTGTGGTTCCGGTTCCTAAGACGGCGCACGCTAAGGAACTAAACCACTACAGACCAGTAGCCCTGACCTCCCACTTGATGAAGACCATGGAGAGGCTCATCCTCAGCCACCTTCGCTCAGTGGTCAGCACCGCAACGGACCCGCTGCAGTTTGCCTACAGGCCGAACATCGGGGTGGATGACGCTGTCATCTACCTGCTGCACCGGGCACTGACTCATCTGGAGGACACTGGAACCGCTGTGAGGGTCATGTTCTTTGACTTCTCCAGCGCCTTCAACACCATCCGGCCAGCTCTGCTGAGAGAGAAGCTGGAAGGGGCTGGAGTGGACAGACGACTGACTGCATGGACGACCGACTACCTCACCAACAGACCACAGTATGTGAGGCTACACAACTGTGTGTCTGAGGTGGTGGTCTCCAGCACTGGTGCTCCTCAGGGGACGGTGCTCTCACCGTTCCTCTTCACCCTTTATACCTCAGACTTTACATACAACACCGGCAGTTGTCACCTCCAGAAGTTCTCTGACGACTCGGCCATTGTCGGCTGTGTGTCGGGGGGGAACGAGCTGGAGTACAGGTCAGTCATCAAGGACTTTGTGGACTGGTGTGAGCGTAATCACCTGTGCTTGAACACCAGTAAAACAAAGGAGATGGTGATTGATTTCCGGAGGAGAACACCACAATTCACACCAGTGAGCATCCAGGGCTCGGTCATTGAGGTAGTGGACAGTTTTAAGTACCTGGGTGTTCACCTCAACAAGAAACTTGACTGGACTCAAAACACCGATGCCCTGTATAAGAAGGGCCAAAGTCGCCTCCACCTTCTGAGGAGACTGAGGTCCTTTGGAGTGTGCAGGCCTCTCTTAAGGACATTTTATGAGTCTGTGGTAGCCTCTGTTATCCACTACGCTGTGGCCTGTTGGGGGGCAGGCAGCACAGACGGGACAGGAAGAGACTGAACAAGCTGGTCAGGAGAGCCAGTTCTGTCCTGGGGTGTCCACTGGACTTTGTGGAGGAAGTGGGTGAAAGGAGGATGTAGACCAAGCTAACATCCATCATGGACAACACCTCTCACCCACTACATCAGACAGTGGAGGCACTGAGCAGCTCCTTCAGTGGCAGACTGTTACACCCCCCATGAAGGAAGGAACGGTTCCGCAGGTCATTCATCCCAACAGCTGTAAGACTGTACAATGCCACAGTTTAAATATGCATGTACAAACCGGTTTTCATACATCCATAGCTCATCTGTATATTCTGTGTCTTTACTTTATTTATTTAATTTTATTATTAGGCATAACATGTGTTATGTTGTAATAGTGTACATAATTTATTACTTACTTACTTTTTACATTTTTTTTTTCTATTTTTGCACATTTTTTTTGTATTTGTTACTTGCACATTTGGGAACACCCCTCACTTTTGCACATTTCTGTCACTTTTTCTTTTCTCTGCTCTTTGGAATTGCTGTGACAATTGAATTTCCCCAATGTGGGATCAACAAAGAATATCTATCTATCTGATGAGGATCGCTGGTTTATCCGTCTCCTTTCTCCTGGGGAGCAGGTGGCAGGTCTCCATGGTGTTTAGATCCAGGGAAATCCCTTTAGATGTGAGAAATGAATGTATTTGCTGTTCCAGAGTCTCTCCACCGCTCTAAGTTTAAGGGGGACTGTCAGTGCTATTAGCATTAGCAGTGCTAGCTCCAGCTGCATTTAGCTTCGCTCCAGGTTTGATGGGTACTCCAGTGAGAATGACATTATTCATCCTTACTTGTTGTTCCACATCATCCAGTCTTTTCTCCAGAATGTCGACCCGGTTTTCTCGTTGCTTGTTTTTAACCTGAAATCTTTGAAATTCTTCCATTAGCTCTAAGAGCTGAGTTTTTACTGTTGGTGTTGCACAAAATTAGGAAAATGCCAAATATTTTTGAAGTTATCCCAGTGATGAGTTCTATGGTTAAGTTTTTAATGTTTTATAAGAGCTAAAAGTGATCATACCTCAGGGCTCGACATAGCCGTTTGTCCGCTGGCCCGGTCCTGTTTTTCGAGCAGTACAGACCTCAAGATTTTATTTTTCAAAAACTACTGGCCCTGTGGGCCAGTGCAAATTTCTGGGCTATGTCAACCCCCTGTATCTCCAGGCTTTGTTATGCAGCATGTTCATATTTGTATAATTTTGACGATGTATTTTTATGGAGAGCAAAATATTATATGTTATTTCAGTCAGACAACTCTTGCAGAAGAATATTTATTCACAACATCTTTAGGTTGACATTCACAATTTGATTCACAACTTCGTTTTGGCATAAGGCTCCGTTCAATTCCTTGACACACTTATTTTTTCCATACACTTTTGGGTAACAACCCCCAACACCAAGATGATCCAGAAGAAGAAAATGTGAATGTGAATGTATAATCAGTGGGTAAATAAGATGAGGTGTGTTTTCGGCGGCATTCCATTTTCACTTCATGTCATTTCATTTCATTTTCCAGTATGACTGCTATGTGTTTACCCGGTACCATTGACCGTTGGGCCGCTCCCTTCGAGAACACTCTACGAAGGGAACATTCTATCTAGTGTATCTGCTATGTGTTTACCCGGCACCATTGACCGTTTGGCCGCTCCCTTCGAGAACCACTCTACGAAGGGAACATTCTATCTAGTGAATCTGCTATGTGTTTACCCGGCACCATTGACCGTTGGGCCGCTCCCCTTCACCAGGGGAACATACTACCTGAAGGAAGGGGAAGAATGAAGGGGAGCCAACAAGATTACACAACCTGATTCAATTTTTTTTTTTTTTTAACACCAATGCAGTTAATCCTTCTCATTCGCGGCTTCCACCTGACTTAACATATTCATCATTCTAACCAGACCTAATTTTTTCTTTAAACCGCTAATATTTCATCAGAATT
>JAUDJI010000841.1:0-12420 GCA_037389245.1 Oryzias sinensis | reverse complement strand
ACGTCAGAGCCGTACTTCAGCGCCTACTCGAGAACCAGCTCTACTGCAAAGCCAAGAAATGCGAGTTCCATACCACTCAAACTTGGTTTCTTGGGCATATGGTTTCTCCTGGAAACATTCAGATGGATGGCACCAAGGTCAAAGCCATTCTCGAGTGGCCTATTACTACTGGACGCAAACAACTCCAGCGCTTCCTCGGGTTCGCCAACTTCTATAGACGTTTCATCAGAGGCTTCAGTTGCGTTGCTGCACCCCTCCATGCTCTCACTTCGGCTAAGGTATGTTTTGTTTGGAATGAAGACGCCGAAAAGGCCTTTTCCGAGTTGAAGAGACGTTTCTCTTCGGCCCCTATTCTGACTCAGCCTGATCCCTCCAAACAATTCATTGTGGAGGTGGATGCATCTGAGTCTGGAGTAGGGGCTGTTTTGTCTGATAATAAAGTCAATCCCTGTGCATATTTCTCTTGCAAGCTCACTCCTGCAGAGAGAAATATGACATAGGGAACAGGGAGCTGCTTGGTTTGGACAGACCATAAGAACCTAGAGTACATCAGGACTGCCAAGCGTCTGAACCCTCGCCAAGTGAGATGGGCCCTCTTCTTTGATAGGTTTAACTTCTCTTTGTCCTATCGTCCGGGGAGCAAGAACATCAAGCCTGACGCTCTCTCACGGCAGTTCGAGCTGGAGGAAGAGTCTGAAAAGCCTGCTGAGTCCTCTCCCATTATTCCTTCTCACCTGTTGCAGGGAACCACTCACTGGTCACTGGAGCGCAAGGTGAAGGTTTCTGTTTCCAATCCGGCAACTATACCTGCCGGCTGCCCAGACGGGTGTCTGTTTGTGCCTTCCTCCTTGCGTTCCTTGGTGTTGAGGTGGGGACATTCATCCAAATTGGCCTGTCACCCTGGAGGAACCAGGACCCGTTTCCTCATCGCTCAGCGGTTTTGGTGGCCGACTATGTCCTCTGACATTAGGGCTTTTGTAGCGGCTTGCCCAGTGTGTGCCTGTGTCAAGACCCCCAGGACTCCACCTGCTAGTCTCCTTCACCCTCTACCTGTGCCGTCTAGACCTTGGTCCCATGTTGCTATGGACTTCATTACTGGTTTAACCATCTCAAGAGGTAAGACAGTCATACTCACAATCATAGACCGTTTTTCCAAACTGGTGCATGCCATACCTCTACAGAAACTCCCCTCAGCAAAAGAATTAGCCGTACTTGTTTCCCAGCATCTGTTTCGTCTTCATGGGTTGGCTCAGACCATCACGTCCGATCGGGGCCCACAATTCATCGCTGCCTTGTGGAAGGAGTTTTGCAACCTCCTTGGGATCAAGGTCAGTCTGAGTTCAGGGTTCCATCCTCAGACTAACGGCCAGTTAGAGAGGTACAACCAGGATCTGGAGACAACATTACGAGCCATGTGTAACAAGAACCCCAAGACGTGGTCGTCTCAGCTCCCTTGGGCTGAGTATTCGCATAACTCTCTTGTCAACTCTTCTGGATACTCACCCTTCCAGTCAGCCTATGGCTATCAGCCACCTCTGTTTCCTCACCAGGAACAATTGGCCTCCGCTTCCAGTCCTGCTGCGTTCGTAAGACGGTGTCGGCGAACCTGGAGCAGGTACAGGCTCGAGTTGCTGCGGAACCAAGAACGACTCTCGGCTGTGGCCAATTGTCGGAGGTCCGCTGCTCCACAGTACAAGGTGGGAGACAAGGTGTGGCTGTCTTCCACAGATGTTCCCCTGAAAGGAGGGTCCAAGAAGCTTCTTCCCCGTTACATTGGTCCATATTCCATCTGACAGTTAATCAACCCTGTGGCAGTGAGATTGGAGCTGCCTCGCTCTCTTCGCATCCACCCAGTGTTTCACGTCAGCAAGTTAAAACCTGTCAGGGTCTCTCCCATTCAACCCACACCAGCATCCCCACCAGCCCCTCGTATCGTGGATGTAGGACCTGTGTACACCTTCAAGATCTTCCTTGCTTCCAGACGGGTGGGACGAGGATTGCAATACCTGGTCGACTGGGAGGGTTACGGTCCAGCGGATCGCCAGTGGGTCCCTGACCGTTTTGTCGTTGACCGATCCCTGATCTCACGTTTCCATCGTGCCCATCCTGATCAACCTTGTCATCATCTGTCTGGTAGCCGGACATGGGGGGGGGTTATGTCATGGAGCCCGTGACTTTGCTCCTGCTGTGATCTCCTGGAGGCCCTTCTTTCCTGAGCTCTCCCACTTGTCACAGGTGTTCTGTATTATGTTAATTAGGTTTGTCTATATATCCCGTGTCTGTTCTTGTTTCTGTGTCTGAGCATCTTCGTTCTATGCTCTGGCGTTATGGTTCTCTGGGATTAAAGCCCCTTTGAGTGAACTATTGGATTTGGGCCGTTCTTCCTGCTCCTGGGTTCTCTCCCTTGGACATTCCGTCACACACACACAGTTGTGTGAGGGTCTATTCAACACTTTTGTTATCAGCACTTTTTGTTATTAGCACTTTTATGTTCTAAAAGTGATGTTCAAATGTTAGAATACATAATGTGTTTTCTTATATTTATATATATAAATGTATACTTACTGGAATTTGTTTTCCCACTCACCGTCAAGTAAACAAATATGGTAACTTCGTTGGCATTGATTTTCTACATGAAAATAAAAAAAATTGAAAAATGTCACCAATGATATGAAGTCTTGTTATGTTCTCCAATAATACTCTAAGGTTTAATTTTAGAAATTTAGAGTATTTCATTTAGTAAATAAATAAATAATAAATAAATAATAATAAATAATAAGAAACTACATGACACTTGATGTTCTGGATTAAAAAACACAAGCTTTAAGCTTATCCACAATGCTCTACAACAGTGTTTTTCAACCAGTGTGCCGCGGCACACTAGTGTGCCGTGGGAGATGGTCAAGTGTGCCGTGGAAAATTGCCCTCATTAACTGATCTAAAAACATTTCCCATCGCCAGGATTTCAGCTCTGTGTTCATCCAAACAGGCCCTGATAAAACACTGAGGAGTTAGGAATATAAAAGATCGTAAAATACTTTTTCTTTGCTTTTCTTTTATTAAAGACATTTTGATAAGAATGACGTACCGCGATTCAGCTGCAGCTCCGGCTGTATTTGGGAAAAGTCCCGCCCCTTTAACTGTCTCCACCAATCATTCTTGAAGGTTTAATCACATGTCATCAGTCTGACCAATCAGAAGTGGTTAAAGTCTTCACTTCCTTGTCCCGATTTAGCTCGTAAAGTTGCTCAGTTCTAACAAAAATACCAGCTAAAGCTCGTCTTTAGCGGTGTAGCTTTCCACAGAATCCGGTATCAAACCGTGGAAAAAGTGTAAAAAAACAATGAAGCTCAGAGACGCGATCTCCGCCGGCCGTTTAATGCACTACATCTCCCATGATGCATTGGGTTGTGACACATCAAACTGTTTTTAAATCTTCTAACTTAACGTTTATTGCATCTTGTAGAAAAATAGATGCAGCTTCCAGCTTTTTCTCCAACAATTATCACAAAAATGCATGTGAGATTGCGGAGGGGCTGTAGATCAATACAGACTATGAGTTTCTCCTTTTTTT
The DNA here is from genome assembly GCA_037389245.1 of Oryzias sinensis. Taxonomy (NCBI): domain Eukaryota; kingdom Metazoa; phylum Chordata; class Actinopteri; order Beloniformes; family Adrianichthyidae; genus Oryzias; species Oryzias sinensis. The sequence goes on along the minus strand of JAUDJI010000841.1, from coordinate 8,846 downwards.
TTCATTTTTGAATGCTGGTGTGGCGCGGGATTTTTTTTAAGGTTAAAGTGTGCCGTGGCTCAGAAAAGGTTGAAAAACACTGCTCTACAACCCTCCCAACACAGCTTAACATAAATGCATACTAACAAACAGTTTATCATCGACACAGTACTGTAAGTATCCAAAGATATATATATATATATATATATATATAGAAGGTTTATATATATATATATATATATATAAACACACACATACACATACACAAAAAAACTGTTGGACTGTCTCTGTGGGAAGTGATGTAAAAAAATAAAACTATATGCATATTACACACCTCCCCAAGTATGACGAGAATGTCATTTTTCTCCCTGAACAGAATCGGCAACAGCAGGATTGCCGCTCTGAAATCAATTCCTGAAAATTAAGTAAAAATAAATAAAATAAAAAAAGTGTATTACGTGAATGTACAGTGTATTTTGGTTTGTTAGACCTTTTCTTATAGACAAATGGAAAAGAAATTAAGCTTAAATGGCTCCACAACACTAGGGGTGACCATGGCTGATCAGTCACTTACCAGGGACATCTTCGGTGAGGGCAGCCTCTCTTTCCTCCAAAGCCAGATCTGCAAGGGGAGATTTCCTTTGAGTCAAGCTAAGCACTTTGGGTACTAGGACCTTAAAGCCATCTTCAAATCTTCGGCAGATATTCATTTCATCATGAAGCCGGCTCATTTCCTGAAATAGCTGGAACATGGAAACGTGTCACAACATTATCATAGGATTTTAAAATTAAATTAATTAAATTTTAATTAAATTTTATTAAATTAATTTTAATTAAATTAAAAAGACAGCCTTTAGTAATATAACTATGAATTTCCAACACAAATGTAAAGAAATAAATGTAGACACACTCCGCATGGACTGTTAAGGAATGGATATTTGTTAATGGCTTCTTTGACAGTCATCCCATTGGCAATCTCTCGCCTTCTCCAAGCAAATGTCCTCATCATCCGTTCCTCCACCATTCAGGCATCTGGCTGTGTCTTCCGGTACTGGTCCTGCAGGACTTTCAACTGGCTCACTACTGAGGTATCAGCCTCCCCAATAATATCCACCTTCCGCGAAACAGAGGGATGACAAACATTTGCTCATTTGACAGTTGCTTTTACCTTTTTTAATGTTTATGAAAAATGAGCTCCTAATAATAATTTATTACATTTTATATAGCGCTTTATCATAGCTACTTAAAGCACTGGGGACCATTCTATTCCATTCCGGGTTAGGGGGCTAATCATTGGGTCACACTGCTTGTGTGTAAAACATGCACACATAGATACACAGCAAACCAAAGAAGATGCTCTGACCTTTGATGCCTTGGCTCGTTTACTTGTGTTGTCTTCCAGTTGTAAAGGCTTTCTGTGATGACCAAATTTCTGTTTCATTTTTCTCACTCTTCATCATCTACGAGTGGCACCCGCTCATATTTGAACTTACGTTTGAGAGACATGTGCCAGGTATGTTATTTAAAGAATATTAAACAGAACAATTAAATAAGCATAGAAACCACTTGCAGAAAACTGAAAGCACAAGTATGAAAATACATGGTAAAACAATGTGTGCAACAAAATGCAGAAAACATAGTTAATATCTTGACTGGATTAGTACTCTAGTATAATAAAGAAAGGTTGGCAATTAATATTCTGTCAACTCACATAATAATTGCCTTCTTTGTCCTTTAAGAAAGGGTATTTCAAAATCAGGGACTTACACACTTTCACATAGTCATCATTGGTCGGAAACCTGTAACAGCGATGCAAAATAAGTTGAGGATGTAACATCAGACAGTATTAATAACTCAAATGGCGTGATCCAGTTCGGTTGCAAAACGTACATTTTGATCAGGGCCATGGTTTAGCCGGCAGAGTTGGATGAAGCGTTTTTGCCGCAGGAAAGTTAACGTTAGCTCAATGGTGAACTGTAGCCAAGATAGTACCGCTAATTTACTTATAATATTCATGTATACTATAATTATTTAATAATGTTTTAACTAACGTTAACGTCAATAATGGCAATCATCAAAGTGAGTCTAGCTAGCTAATGTTGTTGACAGAGTATGAACTTGGTCTTGGCTAGCGCTAACAGTAAAGTTAACTTCCAACTTTGAATTAACACCACAAACACTGATAAAAATTTCAAATACTTTACCTTTGAATTTACTTGTCTCGTCTTCAGTGACCTCTATCCCAAAATGAAATAACTCCGTGATTAAATCCTCCCAGGATAAATGTCGAAGCGCCATCCTCCCACCTTTGATCGACAGTGACAGAGACTGACTGTTGGATCAATGTCGATTCACTCATGTATCCTTCCGCGCTGCAATATTTATGCTTCCGCCGAGTCAAGGTTAGCCTGTAGCTAGATCCTTTCAATAGAAGACGACTTAAATGTTAACAATTATTTGTATGTTTTATTCTAATATAAATAGGGTAAAGGGTTTGAAAATCAAATTCTTCAATACTGTTTGTGAATGTAAATGATTACATAATCCTCATTAACATGATTAAAAATGATTCAAAGGGACTTGTCATGGTTTGAGTTTCTTTTGTATTGGTTTTTGCTTTCTGTCTTGTTTTGTCATGGTTAAGTTCTGTTTCCTGTTTTATTTTGAAAGGTTTCCTGTCTTGTCTGGTTTCTTGAGTTTTACTTCCTTTGGTCCCCATCAGCCCTGATCGTGTCCACCTGTGTCTTGTCTGCCCTGTCTGTATTTAAGTCTTGTCTCTGCCCTCCTCCTGTGTTGGTCCATTGTTCCTGTTCTGGTGTTCATGTCTTGTCATGCCATGTTCCATGTTCCTCGCCTCGCCACGCCACGCCACTGTGAGTTTTAGTTTATGTTCTGTCATCCTGCTCTGCAGCGCTTTTTGTTTCTATTAAACCCCTAGCCCTGAACCCGTTTGCCTCCTGCCTCTGGGTCCAACCGGCTCTCGAGCCACCCACCACCGTGACAGGACTCTTCACAAACCAAAAACATTCTTATTTATTTTGCCCATATCTCAAAACTTTAGAGTTAAATTTAGTTTGATAATTATTGAGTTTGATAGTATAGGTTAACTTGTGTTTCTATATTGACAGATGAGATTTTCAGCATCCACTAATTCCTACCATTTTATATTTAAACATTAAGGCACAAATATGTAAGGGAAAAATATGTACCTTACACCTTGAAAAGCTCACAATGTACAATGGAAGGTGCATGATTGTACCTCTAAGGGTACATATGCAAAGTTTATACCTTAGGGAACAAAAATGGACCTGTACTGTACCTCTTTTTCTAACAGAGTACATGCCCGGTGTGTACGTAGCAATACTGGTGGATATGGGCTGTCTGCAGGTGAAAAATGGTCAAACCTGTACAGGGTACGCAGGACACCAACACAAAATATCAAGGTGGTAGAGCGCTTAGAGAACCGTAGAGAGGAAATGTTCATGCACACTATTTTCTGCTAACGGCAGCGGGTCGTAGTGAACACTTATACAACACGAAAGGGTGAGTAAGGGAAAAGTAGGTGAGACACAGGCGTGTCATACAGCAGTGCCAGATTTTCCTGTTTTCATCACCCCAAATCCTGCAGTCTGCTCAAGGAGCCTGTTAGTGTTGTTCACAGGATAAATGTGAACACATGACACTTGACACGTGATTCTCGCTGCAGCCTGACTGTTAAAAATGAGGAAATGACACAAGTAGGGTGCAGTTCATATGGACATCTTGCAATTATGGATCATGTGCACACCTTGTGTGCGTTGGCATTTGTACTCGGTCAGTAAGGAGGCAGTACTCACACCTTACAAACCACAAGTCTGGGCGAAAGGACGCCGTACAAAGGATCACCCATACGTAATACGGGTTTTCTCACTATTCTTGATCATTACTTATTATTTAGTTCTCCATGCCTCTGTTTGGTGCAGTGCGATTCATGTACTGTCCCTCTTTCCCACTCCCCTCCTGTGATGGAGGGAGACAAACAGACAGACAGACAGGCAGATATATATATAGTAAAAATAAAGTAAGCTCGTGCGTTTACTTTTTTCTCCAAACAGACACTCTTTCTTCTGCTGATCCATTACTTTTTTGATGGTCATATAAACTTCATACGCCGTCATTAAAATCTCAGACTCCGTCTAACTAAAGTACAGCGCTCTCTATTTTTCTTCATGCGTTTTCATGGTGACTTCGGAAATTGGTGATCCAATGTCTTTATGTACTTGCCACGCACGCACATTAACCCAGGGTTACAAAGTCTAGCGTAATTACGCCAACTCATATCTGGTGTTACGGCTGTGGCCGTATTAGGTTTTGTTTAGTTCTGTTTGATACAGAAAGAATACACAAAAAACAGAACAGAGTGGGACTTGTGTTTTTTGTGGATCTTTGTGTTTGTGTCTGATTATTTTCAGGTGTGCTGGAAAGGGTGTGGCCTCCCATTGGACCAGCTGGTGGAAGCAGCCTTAAAAGCACCATTTGAACCTCCAGCCTGTGATAAGGGAGTCTTGCTGCAGCAAGTATCCACTGCAGCTTGGCCCTCTTCTCCATTTTGTTTTGCAATTCACCACCTGTTTAGTTGTGTGTTGCACTTTAGTATTTTGTATTAGTTCTTTGTAGTTTGTGATTTTTGTGCCCACTCTGTTTAGTCCTTTGGCTTATCATTTTGTTTAAGTGAAGCTGTAGGGGTGAACTGCCATTTTCTTTAGTACATGTTTTCTCCTGTTTTTGTTAGGTTAGGGAGGTTAGTGTTTGTCATTGTTTTCCCTTTTGTTTCATTTACAGGTAAGATTACATGTTTCAGTTAGGTGGGATTTTGTTTGTTATTTTGGCCTGGGTTCACCCTGAAGCCTTTTTGCTTCACTTTTAGTTCTTATTGGTGGTTGTTTATTTATTTGTAAATAAATTTCTTATATTTTGTATGGAGACTTCCGTTTGGTGTGTTAATTTAAATTTGGTAGCCGAAAATGTTACTTTTTATGTTATGCCCCCTAGGCACCCCTAGACAAAGAAGGGGGCGTAACATAATAAGTAACACCGGTCTTTTGGAACCGACATACCCAGAGTAAGCAAGTTCAGGCGGACTTCAGCCAGAGTTCAGGGTTAAAGTCAGGGTAGGTTAAAGATGGTTTCTGGAATACCCCACTGAATAACGACCCTGATGAACGGGGAAGTTATTCCGACGAAACATGTAAGGTACGGTACAGACCAAAAATTTGAATTTTTGAATTTGAATAGGAATGTGTGTCCAAACCTTTGGTCTGTACTGTATGTTGACAAACACAAGCTGTGTCTGATAACACCCTATATAGAAAACCTTTTTTTTAAATATTCATCTCTTACAAAAAACCAAGACTGTTTTTGAGGAAACTTTGGTTCCATCCAGCAGAATTTACCTGCAGCTGTTTTCAGTTGATGGTCCTCTTAATTTTTTCAGGGTCCCTACCTACAGAGACAAGAATGATCTCCATGGAAACAACCACATCCTGAACATGAGGGCCCCTCGTGAGGAGATCAGCGCGTCATGTTTGTCATTTTCCAACTCAAATGCACAGATCTAAGAGTAAGGATCTACTTTTAGATCTGGATCTAGATTCCGAGTCAAGATGGAAGCAGAGTTTTACCTGAGCTGCAGAGACCCACAAACAGCAGCAGAGCTGGACACTCCATGTCCTCTCCTTGTGTCCTCCCCTACCGTACTCCTCTACTTATCACTCCAGTGCTCTGGCCCCGCCCCTCCCAGCCTTTCTGCTCTCTCATTTTTTTTCTAACTCTGACAACCTGATATACAAAACATCACCCAAAGACACTAGTTTTGATGATTTTACCAGTGTTTGTTGCTGCTGAGCATCTATAAGGGTTTTAATTTCCTGGAACTTGTGGCTCAGAACTTTACATTGCAAGATATATCTTTTATCAGAAGAAACTTCAGGAGTATAACCAAGATGTGATCAAATATAAAAACAAGAGTTTCCTTTGAGGAAGACTCTGGTCACCTTAGAAAGGTGGAGGCTCAGGAGTCTGGAAGGAGCTTGGAGTTGAGCCGTCACTCCACATCAGAGAAAGGTGGTTTATAGCAAATTAATTCAGCTTCAAAATAAAAGGAGCAGAGAAAAACTGCCTTCCTCTGCTCTGGATTTGTTCATTACAGGATGGCAAGCAAAGAAAATAATAATAATCATTGAAGTTTTAAAGAATTCTTTGAAATAGGTGGAAAAACTAAACATTTTTCACTTTTCCTTCATGACATCCACAAACATTTGAATCATTTCAATCATTTTATCCTCCAGATCTCTGTGTTTAGCCTGTTTCCTGTTGCAGCATCAAGCTCAGCCTCACTGCAAATTGTACAATCCAATGCAAACTGGGTTGAGGGCCTCTTGCTTATTTAATGTATGCTTCAATGCAATGCTTTATTACAATGTTTTCATACATTTTGATTACGTTTCCTCACTTCACTGTCGTAGTCTACATTTTACAATCTTCCTCAGTGTAATATAACCCTAAGAATGTTAATAAGAGATATTAAACACAATCATCCATATATTTACCATTTACCCCTTTCAGGGTCACAGGGTTGCCCCAGCCTGTCCCAATGGCACAAATTCACACGGAGGGACAATTTAAAAATGATCAGCCCATCTACAAAACTTGTTTTTGGACTGTGGAAGAAAGCTGGAGTTCCCAGAGAAAACACACTGTGGCAGTCAGCCAATCACTCACTGTGGGGCGAAAGCGCTACCCACTGCACCCTCAAGCCGTAAATATGTTAACTTTGTATTTTTGTGTATCTGACTCTGAAAGAACACATTTTCTGCATCTTGTGCATGGTCGTGCACATATCCTGTTAACCCTTGTGCTATCCTATAGGGTCAAGCATGAGTTATATTGCTAGAGGAGACATCAGGTGATTCCTCATGGGAGGAGAGCACCGGCATCTTGTTGAGGTCAAGTCACTGCTGCAGTGCATGCATGTGAACACATTTTTTGCAAAATGCCAGTTCATTGTGCGGATTTCAACTGCCAAAATCTAAAAAAATTGTCCACGAAGGAGGAAGGCATAACATGTTACAGGTAAGTATTATTTTTTTCGTTTAATGCTGCAGGGCCATCATTAATAGTATACATGTTGACATGCATGATGCTGCAGGGCTATTATCAACATGAAGGCATGATGTACGTATAATTTGCTGTCGACATAAATTTACATTTTGTTTTGTTAAACTTATATACAGCATTCTAGGACTAGGCTAGTATAGTAATATAGATTTACCGTAATTTCCGGACTATATGTCATGGTGCCTCTGTCAGTTCCTTCCCCCTCCCCTCTCTACTTGGTTCCTGATGCGACACAACTGCGACCACTTACCTCATCGCCCGCCTGCCTTCATAAGGAGCTCCAGGACCAGTGTTCATCGCCAGTTCATTCCCCCTGATGGTGCATATTTGGTCGTCACGTTTTGCTCACGAATTTGCTCTTAGCCTAAAGCCTGAATCTAAATCCTGTTCTTACCTGTCTCCAGGAATCCTTAGCCACGAGTGGTCGCCTGCGTCTTTCTGGAAGCCTCCTCTGTCTGCCTCATCCGGTCTCACCATGAGCCTCTGCCGATTCGCCTCTCCTCACACGCCTCCACCGATCCAGCCGTTCGTCGGACTCTGTGAACGAAGCCACCAGTGACGACACAAGCCTTCAGGAACCGCTCGCCCTCGTCGTGGACCCCTCGGAGTCTGCTGCCCTTCATACTCACCTGAACATTAAATCCATTCTCAAATCACGCCCGTTCTCACCAGTGTCACCTTCCGGGTTTCAGCGTCTATATTGTTCTGTAGCCATGACACTATAAGCCGCTACCTTTGTCATACACCTTCGACCCTGCAACTTATTCAATGATGCGGCTAATTTATGTATTTTTTTGACTGCTGCCGGGAGCGTTCGTGCAGTCTCAGTCTGGAGGATGAATACATGATCAAACTTCCGCCAACTAGCCTATTTCTTTGTAGTCACACCCACAAGCAGCCAAACAGCCTGGACCTCACTTCAGCTCTTAGACACTTCGGTCATGGTGCAAAAAAAGAAACACCCATGCCCAGCCGCATCCCACAACCCTTTTGTGCCATTAGACCCAATGTGCATGTGATCGCCACTACAATATGATCCAGCTTTCAAGTTAAAAGCAATCGTTAAAAGCTGCATGAAAAAATCCACCATCACCAACGGGTTTGGAAAAGCCGGTCAGCTGCGTGACGGAGAGAACACCAGAGGCGCGCGCTTTCAGTCACTTCTGCTCTTTTTTACTAGTATGTTTTCTTAACCAGCCCTGTTACTACAATATTGCTGCCGGAGAGGAGAGCTGCTCTCCCGTTCTCCCCTCTTTCCGCTGCCGCTCCCTGCTCCTTTTTAAACACACACGCAGTTTCAGCACATATACATCCTTATTCTACAACACAGTGTGGCGAGCTGGGGGTTAGCCCCGCCTTAATCCCCTAAGACTCATGGGAAGTGGGGAATCGCGGGTGTAAATTTCCCGACCATAACTGAGGGAGCTGTGAGCAGTGAGGTCCATGCTGTTTGGCAGATGTGGCTGTGTTCAAATAAATGGGTTGACGCACTGTTAACTCCTCCCTCAATGAGAGTGAAGTCAGTCACATATTCTGTGGGGTCAGGACATTCAGTGACGGGCCGATAGTGTCGGTAACATGGGGCTTGTATACAGATGCAGATTGTGTATGTAAATTGTTCCGTAACCTCCTTAAATTGAGTAGGTGCGGCTTGTAGTCAGGTGCGCTCTATAACCCAGAAATTACGGTATACGTTTCTGACTCAGTGACTG
>JAUDJI010000840.1:0-12422 GCA_037389245.1 Oryzias sinensis | reverse complement strand
CACAATGTGGATTCCACGGATTATATTTAGCCCCGCCCCTTTCCCCACGCTGGGTCACATTTGTTTGGCTCCCAGCCAACAGCTGAAGAACTCCTTCAGATCCATAGTTTGGTTTTGTCTTCAGACGGAGATGTTCTGGATCTGGAGCTCTGACACCATCAGATCCAGATCGATGACTCTCTTCTGTGGAAAACATCCAACAGCAAACGCTTTTCCTGCTGCTTTCCTCAGGCGAGATCTCTGCTGCATGATGGGAGCTCAGCGGATATTTTTAGGAAGTTTAGCAAAGCTCCACCAGGGGGGGTTTGGAAAATCCCAGAGCCGGGTATCGAACCAGCGAGTTCTGCACTAAGGATTCCCCGTGTGTTTCAATGGAGGCAGAAATCCTGGAATATCTGGAAAAGTTCAAGGATTTGAAGGAGCAAAAGTCACAGCTGGAAAAAGCTGAAAGAGCTGAACATTTGGATAGTTGAATGGTTGAAATAGACGAAAAACTGTAGGAGTTAAGCGGCAAAAACTGGAGGAAGATACTAGAATGACCCTTGTGCTATCTTAGATGACCCCCCCCCCTCCATTGACATGTTCTCCCTACCATGAAAAAGGTGGATAAAGGTGGAAAGATTTCATGTAATCCATGGACACCAGTGAAGATCACAAACCATTGAAGAAAGAAGGTTCAGAGCTCTGTCTAGTGGGTCCAGATGACCCCACTGTCTAGTGGGTCTAGATGACCCTACTGTCTAGTGGGTCTAGATGACCCCACTGTCAAGTGGGTCTAGATGACCCCACTGTCTAGTGGGTCTAGATGACCCCACTGTCAAGTGGGTCTAGATGATCCCACTGTCTAGTGGGTCTAGATGACCCCACTGTCTAGTGGGTCTAGATGACCCCACTGTCTAGTGGGTCTAGATGATCCCACTGTCTAGTGGGTCTAGATGACCCCACTGTCTAGTGGGTCTAGATGACCCACCTGTCTAGTGGGTCTAGATGTAGTAAACCGATATAAACTGAACAGGCTATCTGAGCACTTAGTTGATATTTTTGCTGGTACTCATTGGTTTGAATGTTTTACTGCCAGGATTCCCGTTGAACTGTGAGGTGTTCTTCAGAACTAGAAGGAGGTCCTGACCGGAGGTCCTGACCGGAGGTCCGAGGGCAGCCCCCCCCCACACACACACAGAATTAAACGTTCTGCTGCCCTGAAGCTGATTCAAATGCTAAAAACCTGCAGAAAATCTTCCTGCTGAGATCCATCTGGTCAGTCTGATGATGAATGAACTCCACTTTTTCTGTTTATTTTCAGTAATCAGACCCCCCCCCCCCACCTGCAGGGCACCGTGATGATCTGAAAACCATCTCAAGATTTATATGTTTTGATTTGAAGAAGGAAATAAAAAAATGGGTTTGTTTGTAATAATAATACATATCTTTATGTGAGTGTTTTTGTGCATGCATGTTTGAGTGTGTGTGTCCGTGTGTGTGTGTCCGTGTGTGTTTGATCTTAGTTGCACAAACTTAAGTCGTTTGTTTAACTTTCACTGAGTCCTGTTTCCGACCTGCACACATGCACACATGCATGTGTGCATGTGTGCATGTGTGCAGGTTGGAGGTGCTCTTTAGTCTAACTTGTCTAACTTGTAAAATCCAGGATTGAGGATTATAGAGGTTATTTTTCAAAATAATCACCAAAATGATGGAAAACAAAGACACAATGTGTGTGTGTGTGGGGGGGGGGGGTCATGAGGCATCCCAGCAGTGTGTCTCAGGTGATGACGTCATGGATTCTTTGACCCATGATGGTGACTTCACTCTGGTCCTGTGGCTGTTGGGACAGACGTCCCAGACGTTCTGGCAGAAGCAGCTTGACCTGATTTCCTGCACGTCAGCAAAAACACAAACATCAACTCTTTGCTGCAGAAGCGGCACAGAAGGCGCCATGAGGCGTTTGGCCCCGCCCTCCTGGTGACAGTCTGCGCCAGGCTGAGGAGGAGGAGGATGTTCTTCATGGTGGATGCTGGTCTCAAAGGTTTCCTTCAACGGTCTGACCCCCTCCTTCAGAGGCCTTCCTGCTGTGTGTGGACGCGCTTCCTAAAACTCATCTGAAGATGTTCATCCAGGTAAAAATTTAACCTCTGACCTGAGCTCTTGTCTGATTTCCCTTCTATTTGACGGTCAAGCAGAATAACCTTCTGTGGGAATTTAACCCTTGATGTGACGTCCACGCATGCGGACGCTGGGCCTTTAGAGGTGAAAGGTACGTGTGAATGGGGGGACATCGCATATAAATGCTTTTAGTGGCTGACCTTTGACCTCACATCCCTGTGTCTTGGTTGAGTTTGGTATTGGTCTTTTGGTTTGCTGTGATGGTTCGTTCATATGTGGCGTTTTGGTGACGGACCGCCACACTGGATTGGACGGGTCGTTGTCATGGTTACAACGTGGTTCTTGTGAGGAGCAGAATTAAGTAAATTCATGCCCGCTTGCTTGTGAACCTTTGCGTCTCCATATAGGAGGATTACACCAGGTTACCATGGAAACCGTCCATTATTTGACTGAGGTGAAGTTCAAGCCTTAAAGCTCAAACAGACCTTCTTAGATTCTGAGATGAAGTCTGGATGAGTCCAGATTCATAGACGTCATCTGCAGAAGTCGTGGTTTGTCGCTGGGTTTGTGGGCGTGTCCAGAGGCCTGCAGGCTGCAGCCAATCAGGGAGTTGATAGAAGAAGGTCAGACTTGAAAAGATTTGCTGGAGTTTCCGTAGCTGAAGGTCGTGTAACACAGCCGCTATGTAAATGGTTTCCATTTTCCACGTATGACATCACGGTCTTTCGTGAGTAAAGCGTGATCTACCTAAGCCACACGTGTTTCCAGCGTTTGTCATTGGTCCGTGTGCACAGATGTCCGTCAAGGGTGCCAGATGACGGGTCTTTACGTGAATCCGGATTGGAGCTGTTCGCATTTTTTGGTCGGTTGGGAATTAACGCAGTTTTTATGTGTATTTTTCACGTTTAAACACAATTATCACAAAAATGAATTGTGTGTGAATTTTGTAAAATCCAGACACAGATGTGTGTCTTTCCACGACCGTTCCACGTTTGTCTAACAGACTTTTCACACACGAACCAGCGATGTCTAACTTTTAGATCACGTTTACGGCGCACAGATCACGTCTAGATGACATAATGAATGCCAGAATCCCTAATAAACTACATATAATCAGCACAATAATGACACGGTTCATGCTCCACGTTGGTTTACGTGTTCTTTCCTGGTTTCTTTGTACTTCTGTGGTTTTGATGTGGTTCGTCTGTGAAAATTTCAGGTAAAGACCACAACTTTCCCCCTTTTGTCACGTATGACCGGTGTTCATCTGTGAGTTCGGCCTCTAGCGTGACGTTTCTCAGCAGCGGGGTCCCCATGTCCATCTGCAGAAGCCACAGCTTGTGTGTTCATGTGGGGGTGGGGGGCACCTCGCTCAACTCTGATCTGCAAATGGAAGCGTTTACATTTTATGGCCCGCCCTCTTTGACGGCGCCATAATTTCAGTGGCCTAAGAAAATAACTGACCAATTGCTGATAATTGGTCAGAAATGGCAGCCATGTCGGGGAAAGGTGAAAGGTCACTGGTGACAGGCTGGGAGTCAGCTGTGGGGGGGGGTCATGGAGGATTAGGTTGGAAGCTCAGGCATCAGTGGTAATTTGACTGTGAGGGGGGAGGAGAACCTAAACCAGGTCTCACCATGGAGCAGAACCGGAACCAGAACTGAAGAAAACTAAAACTAAACATCGATCAGACAGATGGTCAGACGTCAACCGTTAGCTGCACAGCTAATCTGAAGCCAACAGGGAGGCTCACTGGAGTTAGCTCCGCCCACCTCAACATTCTCAGAAAATATAAAAATGCACAAAGTCTTAAAAACGAAATAGAAAAAAATCTGTCTCCATCTTTTAAAATAATAAACAAAACAACAGAAACCAGAATGAACTGGTCTATTTTAGGCCTAAATTTAGACTTTTTTAGGAAGTACTGGGCCCTCCTGCAGCCTGCCTCTAGTGGTCTTTGGTGGAGCTGCAACTTCCTGTTTCGTGAACGATGGCTGGGGGGGTCAGAGAGATGCACCACTTTTTCCCAGAAACCATCTGACAAAGCAGAACTGCGTTTTCCTGGCGTGGCTACCAACAAGATGTCAGCGGCGCTTCCCCTCAGAGATTCCAGCTCCCTCATCTGCAGATGATGCAAGAACGCTGAAAACCCTTCCAGAACAATGCTGCGGCTCCTGACAGCCTTGGCTGCTGCACTCAGAGCATGAGTCACCCCGAAGGTCAGAAACTCATGAATTTTCATGACATGATGTAAAGCATACATTGAATTAATGTTTTCCCAGACCTGAAGTCAAAGCGTCGAGCTGGAGACCAATTAGGAGCTTGGGTTGCACGTCAAAAGCTCTGACTTTGCTGCGACGCTGCCAGCAGACCTGACAGCCTCACGGTTCCACCGACAGCAAGGTGAGTCAGGCCGTGACTAACCTGCAGCCTATCAGCTGTCTCCATCTCTGGCATGAAGACCAGGACCAGTGTAACTCTGTCTGTGCTGCTGGAGCCTTCTCTGCTGTCAAACACACAGAGGAGGAGGGTTTTTTGCTGCCCTTCATCGACCGATGCAGAGCTGGAAGCTGAAACGCAGCAAAGGATCATGGGCCCACCGTCTCTTTGGGACTTTGACTCAGGCTGAAGAAAGCAGCTTGTTGTGACGTTCAAAGCAAATCTGTGGTTCCCTTTGTTTTGTTTTCAGCTTTCATTAGGAGACGGGTTGAAACGTACAGAAAAATCACCAATTAGAGTTTCTTCACCGTCTGTTGTGGTGAAGAAAGAGCCGGGTCAGCAATGGTCAGGAGTTCTGGGTCATGACCCAAAGAATGAGGTCCTGGATCCTCTGCAGGGTGGCTGGGCCTCCCTTAGAAACTGTGAGGAGCTCGGTCCCCTGAGGAGAGCTCGGGTGTGTGCTCCTCTACGTCCAGCAGTGTTCCAGGCATGGAAACCAGAGGAAGAACCAGAGGAAGAGCCAGAGGAAGAACCAGAGGAGGAGCCAGATGAAGAACCAGATGAAGAACCAGATGAAAAACCAAAGGAAGAGCCAGAGGAAGAGCCAGAGGAAGAGCCAGAAGAAGAGCCAGAGGAAGAACCAGAGGAAGAGCCAAAGGAAGAACCAGAGGAAGAGCCAGAGGAGGAGCCAGGACAGCCACGGGGTCCCCCAGAGGAGCTGGAGGGCCTTAGACAGCTGCCCCGTCACCATAAATGAGTGGAGGAAGATGGATGGATGGAATAAAGAAGTAAAACTGTAATTGTTGTCATTTTCAAATAATTTTACATAATTGACTCATAACTAATGATTGTTTAGTGATTTAAACGTGATTTTCCTTTGGTTTTTCTTCAGGAAGAAACGTTTTCTTTTAGTGTTATATAAAAGAATTCATACTTCTGCTGAAGAAATGTGTGTTCATCACAGTGAGAAAGTGTTTCCTAACTAATTCCATCAGTTGACTCAACTAACAAAAGTGTAAAGGTTGAAATGACTTCTGAACAGCTTGGACAGCAACACAGAGAGTAAATCAGCCAAAAAAACTCCCTTTGAGAGGAAAATTAATGTAACAGTTTCTGTCTGTCATCCAACAGAACTATGAAAAATCTGTAAACCTTCAATAAATTCTGGAAGGTTTACATGATAACAGACCTGGAAGCAGTTTCTACTGATCATTGAGCGGAAAAGTGGAAAAGAGCTGAGTCACAACGTCTCTGAAGACCTCCTCAACAGAGCATCTAGTCCTGAAACAGAAGATGCTGCCCAGGTGTGGGGGGGGGGGGGGGCTGAGGAGTTTGGTCTAAACTGCAAAGTCTTCTTCAGTCGACTCCATTTGCAGTTTTCTCTGTTCTCTCAAACTGATTCAAAAACCATCAATACTTTTACGGACCGTATGTAATCATGCATGGATATGGACGTTAGGATAAAAAACTGAATTTAGGCAAATCAAAACGAATTTAAAGACAACTATTTTTGACATCTGAAACCAAAGAAGAGACAAATTCAAATAAATAGAGTTTAAGCAGAAAGTGTGAACATACATATCTGCTTTCCAACTCTGGCAAAAGCAGCATCAACTCCAGAAGCACCATCACATCCAATGAATGCTGGTTCTTCCTTCAGGCAGACGCCTTCACCAGTCTTCCCATTCCTAAATATAGACCTGAGCTGCGTTTGTCCAGCGCCAAACTGCAAATGTAAACACAGGCTTCTTCACTCCGATGTCAGCAAGTCCAGGACGGTTTTTCCCATCAAACCAAACAGAAGCCGGCCCGATGGACAGAAGCCGAGCGCTCACCCGTGGGATTATTCCTGAACGTCTGTCGGCAACACTTTGGAGGAAACGTCCCTTTTTCCATCAATCCAAGCATCTCGATTTGTCCTTGGGCACCAAGTGATCTGGGCAGGTCTCAAAGTGCCAAATCAGCGTGCGCAAGACGACACAGATTCAACATTTGTACTGGCATCCAGGCAGCAGAAATGTAATATTGTGACTGACTTCATACGTCTCTCTGTGTGCTTCAGGAACTGTGCAAACACAGCAGCAGCCAAGACCCTAGGGTTTCACTGAAGGCATGTAGTCTTTGGACAATCCGCGATAACAATCTGAAATGGATCCTCCTCCCATCTGCACAACAACGTCCCACAGCAGTCTGCGCTGACGGCCGACTCCACCAGCCTCTGCTCCAACCGGCACATCTGTCTCTGAATTATTGAGCAAATATTTTGAAATAAAACAGCTTTGGCGCTGTCAAACACGGCAGTGGGTGTCGGAGTGTGCGGCTGAAGGGGGACGGGGTTTAACTGAACTGGATACATGCTGTTTGAATTGGCCTCTGTGGTCACTGGGATCTCAGTTGTGCTGCACTCTAACATGCGTCTCCATCTCTCCCAACCTGCATCCTGCTGCATCCGTCCTCACGCAGGAATTCAATCTGCATTCTGCAGCAAGAGAGAAGTGGATCCAACGGGGATTGGTCCTGCAGACAGTCCCTCACAAAGAACTGGAATGACTTTAGACAGTCCTGGTTTCTCAAATAGAACATCACTTCTAACGTTCCAGGGTTCTCATCTTCAGATTGTCTAAATCTGCTCTCCTGACTTTGAGTTTTTCCAAAACGATTAACGCTTCAGCAGCAGCTCCAGTGTTGACGTCTGTCAGCTGCCAAAACTCTTCAACCGTTGACGTTCTGAGTGGAACTCGGACAAAAGCAGCTTTGGGCTGAGAAGCAGCACTTTACAGTCCTGGGGGGTTCAATCAGCTGATTGGCGGTTTGCTTTCCGTTAGTAAAGCATTACCGTGATGCGTTTAAAGACCTTTACTGACGGTCCCGCTCACCCATAAGTACTCCGTTCGGCTGCCGGACATGGCGACCAACCTGTAACCACCAGGAGAAGCGGGGGGGTCAGTGTCTTTTCCAAAGACTCTTCAACTTTGAAGTAGATGGAAGTTTTCAGGGAAACATGTCGGTGTTTTCACGATACAAAGGTGGAAACATTCCTCCCCCTCCCAAGAGGGGGTGTATACACACAATGTACACACAATGTACACACAATGTACACACAATGTACACACATCATACATGTCAGCCGGTACTTAGGCGCTGGTTTGTTTTCTGATCATTGCCATGACAACAGCTCAGTGCACGCGTGCTAACGGCGTCTTTACGTTCAGATGAACATGTGAATGTTTTTTTATTCAAATATCTGTGATGTTCCGCCTCTGGTGGGGGCCTCTGCTCGATGCTGACATGACCTCCTGCTGATCCAAGGTCAGAGCGCTGCAACAAACGTCTCTTTCCAACGATTGTTGAGAAGAAAACACTCCTACCTGTGAAAAAACTGGGAGGGGCTGAGCTTAGCACTCGGTCGCCCTGAGCAGGGCGGGGCCAGCCCTGGCCTATAGTTTGGGAGTTTGGTATGAATTCATAGTGAGGTCACGTGACTCTGCGCTGATCTTTTTGGAGATCAACAGCTTTTGAGACTAACCTGAGAGAGCGGTCTGCACATCTTCAGCTTTATAGTTGGGAGGGTTTGAACGCTCACATCCTGCTGCCTGAAGCGCCGTTCTGACGGCGGGTTTGAGCGTCAGCGGGTGTGTGCGTGACAATGCCCTCTGCTGCTGCCATGGGACTCGGCTGATTGGATGTTTGCTCAGGAGAAGTAACGTGATTTCACTGGCTAATGCAGGATTTGCAGCCCCGCCCACCTCGCCGTGGCTTTAACGAATCCCTCTGAGGTCGAGTCAAGCCGGAGGAGCAGAGCAGTTTCTGTACTGGCACTTCAGGGTCAGTGATGAATGGCAGCTCTGCAGCAGCAGCTTCACAGCTGAAGTGGAGGGTATTTTTTCATTAAAAGAGGAGACAAGCACAACACCGTGTGCTTTTCTTGGTGCAAAAGCTGTTTTCCCTCTTCTGCTGATTGTTGATCTTACTGGAGGAAGTTAAATGATGATAGACAGTGATGGATGCTCGGTCAGTCCAATCATATTCCCACCCATGTCTTCCCAGATGGTGCCGCCTCAGGAACCGTTTCTGTGAGAGCTGCAACCGCAGTTCAGGAGAACGTCCCAAACGTTGAGGAGAACCGGAGCCAGGCGATGGCGATGATTACGCTGAGGAGGCTGCTCCGCCGTAACGTGAGACGGAGAGCTGTGGGAATGTTGTTCTATGGGTCTCTGCTCGGCGGGACGTTTATGAGAACCATCTCAACAGAACATCAGCACCAACATTCCTCAGAGTTTCAATGCCCATCTTTAGCCGCGGCTGCATTATGTGACTCCCATAGCGCTGCATGGTAACCTAGTGCTATCCTAGGCACTTTAACATTGGGAGTTGGGTCATCTAGACCCACTAGACAGTGGGGTCATCTAGACCCACTAGACAGTGGGGTCATCTAGACCCACTAGACAGTGGGGTCATCTAGACCCACTAGACAGTGCGGTCATCTAGACCCACTAGACAGTGGGGTCATCTAGACCCACTAGACAGTGGGGTATTCTAGACCCACTAAACAGTGGGGTCATCTAGACCCACTAGACAGTGCGGTCATCTAGACCCACTAGACAGTGGGGTCATCTAGACCCACTAGACAGTGCTCTGAACCTTTTTTCTTCAATGATTTGTGATCTTCTCTGGTGTCCATGGATTACATGAAATCTTTCCACCTTTATCCACCTTTGTCATGGTAGAGAGAACACCTCAATGAAGGGGGGGGGGTCATCTAGGATAGTGTCTTTCAACCTTTTTTGAGCCACGGCACACTTTAACCTTGACAAAAATCCCGCGGCACACCAGCATCCAAAAATAAAATAAAAAATAAAGGAGAAAATCAGTCTGTATTGATCCACAGTCCCTCCATGATCTCACATGCATTTTTGTGATAATTGTGGCAGAAAAAGCTGGAAGTTGCAGCTGTTTTTTCTAATAGATGTAATAAAAGCTAAGTTAGAAGATTTAAAAACTTTTTGATTTGTTTTCGCTGTTGTTTCAAGACGTTAAGAGGAGAGACTCGTTGTGCGCCGAGACGCTCCCTCGTCACTTTTAACCCAATGCATCATGGGAGATGTAGTTCAAAATCCGCCGACCGCAGACAGACTCGCGTCTCTGAGCTTCATTGATTTGTTCTCTTGTTCCACGGTCTGACACCGGATTCTGCAGAAAGCTACACTGCTAAAGACGAGCTTTAGCTGGTATTTCTGTTGGAACTGAGAGACTTTATGAGAGAATCAGAACACGGAAGTGAAGACTTTAACCACTTCTGATTGGTCAGACTGATGACATGTGATTAAGCCTCCAAGAATGATTGGTGGAGACAGTTAAAGGGGCGGGACTTTTCAGAAAACGGCTTTAGTTGCTGCTAAATCGCGGTACCGTCATTCTTATCAAAATGTTTTTAATGGAATCAAATAAACACAAAGAAAAAAGTATTTTATGATCTGTCATATAACTAATTTCTTAGTGTTTTATCAGGGCCTGTTTGGATGAACACAGAGCTGAGATCTTGGAGATGGGAAATGTTGTTAAATCAGGTAATGAGGACAGAGTGGATCCTGCATGCATGTGGGGGTCACACGCCGACCTCTACCTCCTGCCGGGGACAAAGGACACTTTCAGACCAGAGGGAGGGGCGCCTGGTTCCTCCCCAGCTCCTCTCATTTCCAGCAGCGTTTTGGCTCTGTGTTTGTCATAGATATGTTACCAACAGGAGTCACTCACCACAACTTCTCAACAAGGTCAAATTGGCCATGCGACCGGCGCATTTAAGTTCCTCTGTGGACGCCTGAGCACACGCCGGCAGGAGGTTGGAGTAAACACGTCCCACCGCACATGTTTGTGCAGCACTGACGGACGCCGACACGGCTCCACTGTTTCCTCTGAGCGTGGAAGCAGAGGAAAACGGCAGCTGGACACACCAATACTTGTTCTCTGGGCTTCACCGACCACCGAGCTCTTCAAATGAGCAACACGTGAAACCAAAGCCCAGAAGAAACCGAGCTTTCTGATGTCTGTGTGAAACGTTTACTGCATCCCATAATCCTGTCATCTTCTTATCTCTTACATTCTGATCATTTGAAGAAACATTTGATTCAATAACGTAAAAAAGAGTCAACTGTTATAAAATATGCATTTTTCTTTTTTTATGGGGCCAAAATCATTAGACGTATGTGTGAACACTAAAGGACAATAAAGTTTATCAATTCAAACCTCAAAGGCACAAACAATCCTTTTCATCAAATGAAGAAGAGCAAAGCTGTGAACACTCTTCATCTTTTTCTGGACCAAACCAAATTCAGCCCAGATTCAAACTCTGGTCTACAGGTGAGTCCACCTGTGAGCTCTTCAGGTCTGCTTGTAGAAAAGATCATCTATTACAGAAGAGTCTTCACTCCTCTCAGATAAACACAAACAATAATATAATAATAATACTTGATTGATCCCATGATTGGGAAATTCGTCTCCACATTCTGACCCCTCCCCTGGGGGGGGGGGGGGGTGAGCTGCAGACCAGCCGTGCTTGGGGGCGACAGCTGGCTGGGGAGAGAGGGAATCGATCCGCCAACCCGTTGGCATTTGGACGACCGCTCTACCGCCTGAGCTCAACAACCACAAAGTCCTGTCTCCTCCACACAAACAGTGAGGCCAGTGTCAGGACAGAGTGAAGCATCTTTACTCAGATTCAATCTTTGACTCCGTGAAAATATGCACTCAGAAACATCTTAAGGTAATAAAAATTATCCTCTACAAGTCAGACCTTTTGGTTCTAATCATAACGTTACAGAATGAAAGCTTCAGAGACGGTAAATGTCATTTACTGCTTTACTCCTCTGATCTCAAGTTTAACAAACTTTCACTACGATAAAGATTAAACAAAATCCACTCGGTTCAGTACACGTCGTATGACATCATCAGTGGTGATGATCACAACACTGTAAATGGAAATGCTGTAAAGACTGTAGATTCCAGACCAGAACCGAGTGAACGGGTCGGAGCACAGAAAAGCCACAGAAGCAGAACCACCAAGTCTGGAGGAGCAAAGGTGACAAAGTCAACCAGACCAACACGGCCTTAGCCAGTCAACTGATGAGTGTGTCATTCATTATGACGTCATGACCTGCTGTTTCCAATCCTCTCATCTGTCAAAGTCAAATGGGCGGGACCTTTCACCTGATTGGTTGTTCTGTGGATCAAGTTCCAGAGAACCCTCCTGATGTTGCCTGTTGCCCCCGGGGCCACAGAGGTGGGGGAGCATTTCTTCTGAAGCCACTGTTAGGGGCATTTTGATGTCTCAAAGTTCTGAAATGTCTCCAATAACTTCATCCCATCCCTGAAGTCGACCCACAACAGATCTGCAGGGTCAAAACGGCTCCAACCGGGTCACATGGACCCGTGAAGGTCCAGCAGCACTGCAGACCTCAGGCCTATAGAAGACACAGTTGGCCCCGCCCACTGACGGTGAGTTTGAGTTCAGACATTGACCAGCATGAATTGATCTGTTTCAATTCATTCTTTATCTATACTTTAATGATTTCATGACAATTAGTCAATGAATTTCACCTGTGCCGCTCCACACAGGGACCCCTGTTGTCCAGGCGCGGGGGCCAAAGGAGGCCCTCCACTGTTGACCTGCAGGTGGTACAGACGTCTGCATTTTCCAGCTTATTTGAGATGAAGAGAGATCGGGGGGGGGGGGGGGGGGGTCGTGTTTAATGGAGGCTGAATCCAGATCTGTGGGCATTGAAAGACTCATCCGTCTCCTGGCAGCTCCAGCCATGAAAAGCAAACAAGCGGAACAAGACGGCCATACAGCCGGAGCAGAGATACCG
This sequence comes from Oryzias sinensis, assembly GCA_037389245.1. Classification (NCBI taxonomy): domain Eukaryota; kingdom Metazoa; phylum Chordata; class Actinopteri; order Beloniformes; family Adrianichthyidae; genus Oryzias; species Oryzias sinensis. The sequence goes on along the minus strand of JAUDJI010000840.1, from coordinate 18 downwards.
GGATACTGTAGACGCTGG
>JAUDJI010000839.1:0-12423 GCA_037389245.1 Oryzias sinensis | reverse complement strand
CATGTGGTACTGGTAGACTTCATATCATTGAAGGAATAATGACTGGAGAAAAGTATGGAGACATTCTTGATCAGAATCTGCTGTCAACTGCCAGGCTGCTGAAGATGAAAAGAGGGTGGATCTTTCAGCAAGACAATGATCCCAAGCACACAGCCAAGGTAACACTCAACTGGTTGAAGAAAAAGAAAATAAAGCTGCTAGAATGGCCCAGTCAATCTCCAGACTTGAATCCAATTGAAAATCTTTGGAAAGAACTGAAGATCCGGGTTCACATAAGAGACCCCCGGAACCTTGAAGATTTGAAGGCAGTTTTTGTGGATGAATGGGCCAAAATCACACCTGAGCAATGTATTCGACTGGTTTCTTGAGGCTGTAATCACCAACAAAGGGTTTTGTACTAAGTATTAAATAAATATCAGTAAGCGTGTTCAAAACTTATTCCCTGTGCCATTTTACTTTATTACACATAACTTCATTTATGGACATAAATGTTTGTATTTCTTTCTATGTGTGCATTACTTGGGTTGATGCCGACATCTGGTGAAAATTTCATGTCAATAGCTTGATTACAAATATGTTTTTTGAGAGAAATGTTGACGTGTTCAATATTTATATTCTCCATATCATAAATTAAAATAATGTTTTCCTGAATTCAAAAAAATTATTTCGGAGCTGTGGTCGCAAGGTCTCTGGTGCCTGTCGCGGCGGTAACGCCCAAACCCGGTGGTGGACACCGGAAATAAGGGATGCTGTTAAGCTGAAGAAAGAGTCCTAACAGGCCTGGCTGGCTTGCAAGACTCCAGAGGCAGCTGACAGTTATCGGCAGTCTAAGCGAGCTGCGGCCCGGACAGTTGCGGAGGCAAAAACCCGGTCCTGGGAGGAATTCGGTGAGGCCATGGAAAAAGACTATCGGTTGGCCTCCAGGAAATTCTGGCAAACCATCCGGCGCCTCAGGAAGGGAAAGCGGTTCTCCACAGGCACCGTATTCAGTCCAGGTGGGGGGCTGTTGACTTCGACTGGGGACATTGTCGGGCGGTGGAAGGAATATTTCGAGGATCTCCTCAATCCCACTGACACGCCTTCTTTTGAAGAAGCACAGAATGAGGACTTTGGGGTGAGGCTGCCTATTACCCGGGCTGAAGTCACTTAGGTAGTCAACGAGCTCCTCAGTGGCAAGGCTCCGGGAGTGGATGAAGTCCGCCCTGAGTACCTAAAGTCTCTGGATGCTGTGGGAGTGTCTTGGCTGACACGTCTTTGCAGCATTGCGTGGCAGTTGGGAACTGTACCACTGGACTGGGAGACAGGGGTAGTGGTTCCCCGCTTTAAGAAGGGGGGCCGGAGGGTGTGTTCCAACTATAGGGGAATTACACTCCTCAGCCTCCCTGGGAAAGTCTCTGCCAGGGTACTGGAGAGGAGACTCCATCCGATAGTCGTAGCTCGGATTCAGGAACAACAGTTTCTGTCCTGGTCGTGGAACAATGGACCAGCTCTCCCCCCTTTCTAGGGGATTGTCGGAGTTTGCTCATCTAGTCCATATGATTTTTGTGGCGTTCGAAGGCGTTCGACCGCGTCCCCCGTGGTATCCTGTGGAGGGTGCTCTGGGAGTATGGGGTCCGGGGAGCCTTAATGAGGGCTGTCCGGTCTCTGTATGACCAGAGTAGGACCTTGTTTTGCATAGCCGGCAGTAAGTCAGACCTGTTTCCGGTCCACGTTGGACTCCGTCAGGGCTGCCCTTTATCACCGTTTCTGTACATAGCTTTTATGGACAGAATTTCTAGGTGGAGCCAGGGGCTGGAGGGGGTCTGGTTGGTGGACCACAGGATTTCCTCTCTGCTTTTTGCAGAAGATGTTTTCCTGTTGGCTTCATCGAGCCGGGACCTCCAGCATGCATTGGGGAGGTTTGCGGCCGAGTGGGAAGCGGCTGGGATGAGGGTCAGCACAGCAAAATCTGAGGCCACAGTTCTCGACCGGAGAAAGGTAGTTTGCCATCTCTCGGTGGGTAGAGTGTCCCTGCCCCAGGTGGAGGAGTTTAAATACCTTGGGGCCTTTTTCACGAGTGAGGGAAGACCAGAGCGTGGGATTGACAGGTGGATCGGAGTGGCGTCCGTAGTTATGCGGTCGCTGTATCAGTCTGTCGTGGTGAAGAGAGAGCTGAGCCAAAAGCAAAGCTCTCAATTTACCAGTCGATCTTCGTTCCAATACTCACCTATGGTCATGAGCTCTGGGTCATGAAGGAAAGAACAAGGTCCCGAAAACAAGCGGCTGAAATTAGCTTCCTCCGCAGGGTGGCTGGGCGCTCCCCTAGAGATAGGGTGAGAAGCTCGGTCACCTGCCGAGAGTTCGGGGTAGAACCGCTTCTCCTCCACATCGAAGGAGCCAGTTCAGGTAGTTCGGGCATCTAGTCCGGATGCCTCCTGGGCGCCTCCCTGGAGAGGTGTTCCAGGCATGTTCCACTGGGCGGAAGCCCCGGGGAAGACCCATGACACGCTGGAGAGACTAAGTCTCTCGGCTGGCCTGGGAACGCCTCAGGGTCCCCCCCAGAGGAAGTGGGGCGACAGTGGCTCAGGTGGTTGAGCGGGTCGTCCAATGATCGAAGGATCGGCGGTTCGATTCCCCGCTCCCACCAGCCAAAATGTCGTTGTGTCCTTGGGCAAGACACTTCACCCTCCTTGCCTCCAGTGTGGCCTCCACTGGTGTATGAATGTGCATGAATGATCCCGGTGATGGTCAGAGGGGCCGTAGGCGCGAACTGGCAGCCACGCCTCTGTCAGTCTGCCCCAGGGCAGCTGTGGCTACAAAAGTAGCTTACCATCACCAAGTATGAATGAGGAGTGAATGAATAATGGACATAATGTAAGAGCTTTGGGTGTCTTGAAAAGCGCAGATAAATCCAATCCATTATTATTATTATTAAGTGGCTGGGGCGAGGGAAGTCTTGGCATCTCCGCTTAGACTGCTGCCCCCGCGACCCGGTCCCGGATAAGATGGATAGATGGATGGAACTCTAAAACTATATTTTTAAAGTCCAGGCAGATGAGCTTCATTCAGATGCACAAATAAACCACACAAAGAACACATAAACTTGCACATCACTGAATTTTTTCACTTCAGAGCACTGAACAGAAATCACGTCAGCACCATGGTCAGCTCCAGCCCTCATGATCCTTTGTATTCATTGAACAGTCAGATGGATTCCCCTGGTCAACACCAGTTTTAAGTATATCAAAGGAAATCAGATGAAGCTGACAGGAAAGCAAACAAGAAAACAGAACAGAACTGAAAAACACAAAGCAATGTGAGCCGAATAAACTGTAAAATATTTTATTCACAATTCAACATATTTGGATGTACATTCCTGACATGCCAGCAGTTATTAGATTTTAGGGTTTTATGAAACCAGCTGTTGTTTCCAAATGCTTTAATCCTCCTGACATCTTATGACAAATTTTACTGTTTCTCCTGACATGATGTCTGTGTTTATTAGTACAAAAAATGACTTTCTTGTTTTTTTGAAAGCTGTTTAGAGTTTCATGTCTAGAATGGACTGATAAATACATTGAAATCAACCACCATATCCTAACTGTAAGAGAAAACATGTTTTACTGAGAAAAACTTACATTTAATAAAAAGTGTGTCTTAATATTGAACATTTAAAAACTGTATATAATCTAAGAGTTTTAGTTTCTTTAGATGTGTACATTTCAGCTTCCATAACATATTAAAATGGTTTTAAAAGTTACTTATAGGCTCAGCAGAATCCATCACCTGACACAGTGTGGTGTTTTTCTGTTCTGTTTCCTGACTGCCTCTGTGTTTTGCAGGTCAGCTGTCGCTCCTCCTGGATGGCCCCTCCCCTTTCCTGTCTGGTCTTCTCTGTGGAGGAGTGCTCAGCTGCCTGCACTTTGCAATCATGCTTATTTAAGTTGATGTTACCCAGTCCTCAGTGTCGGTGCGTCCCTGTTAAATCAGTGGTTTTTCTACTCAGGCGACACTGAGGTCTGTCTTGTCCTTTGGCCTTTTGTCTTAGCTCAGTTGTTCCTTTTTTTTTTGCCTTTTGCGGTTTTCCCTTTCTTGAGGAGTTTTTTGTGATCCCACCTTGTGGCGCTTTCTGTTGGAATTAAATCGCTCCTGAGCGCATTCCTGAGTCTCAGCCTGATTCCTCTCTGCACTTGGGTTTCCGTCCCTCCAGCCGTGACATCACCTGTCTGAACTTGAAAGCAAAGTATTGGATCCAATAAGGATCAAATTCTTTCAGCAAACAGCTTTCTGTTAACCAAAGTCACAAAGTTTCCAGTTTGACCTGTTTTTCTTTTACTATTATTTTCAGAGTCAGTGTCGCAGCTTTTTGGTAAGTTTCTGAGCAGAAAAGCTAACTTTGTTTGTTTCTATCATCAAACTATTTATTTCATACAATATAGAGAGAAACATAAAACAGTAAAAATAAACTGAAATATAGTAAATACTTGTATAGTGCTCTTCTACCTTCCTTGAATGTTCAAGGCGCTTTACAGTCACAGTCCCATCCACTCATTTATACACATTCACACACTGATGGCGGCTGCGCTGCTGGACACTGGCAACCTTCCTCCAGGGGCAAAGTGGGGTTCGGTGTCTTGCCCAAGGACACATCAACACATAGGCGGGAGAGGCAGGAATCAAACCTGCAATCTTCCAATCGGTGATCGACCGCCCTACCACTGCACCACGGCCGTCCTATGATATGATATAATTCAAAACTTTAAATACTTTAAAAAGGTGGCTTCTTCAAAAAATTTTTTCTCTGTAGTTTTGTTTTAGATGCAAATTTCCACAAATAGTTCATTCTTTTCATTTTTCCTTGAGCATTGTGCATTTTAAAAAAAAAGTAAACATTTGATGAAAAATTTATAGTTTATAAACATGATATAATACGTTAATTTTCTTGAAAGAAATTTTTAGGTAAAAGCAAATTAAATGCAAAAACCTCCCAAAAGCTTTGTGAGAGATTTATGAACTCCAGCAGTCTCTGAGTCCACAAAACCAAACCAGTACTTTTCTTTGCAGTTTGTAGTCTGGAAAATCTGAACAACAGGATTGTTGGAGGACAAGATGCTCCTGCAGGGTTCTGGCCTTGGTTTTTCGTGATACATGTGTGAAATGCTTAAGGTGTTTCTTGCGTTCGTCATTCATCAATGTGCTCAGATATCTGCCAACAGGTCTTTATGTGAATTCAATTTGAGCTGTTCAAAATTTTTGGTTTGTTGAGAATTATGCAGCTTACTTTTTTATGTAGTTCATATACAAATATTACAAAACCTGCTGCAATTGTGCATGAATTATCCTAGATGCATGTGCATATTTGTGGCTTTCCAAGACCATTCGAAGTATGCCTAACGGACTTTTCACACATGTTTAATTTTTATATCACGTGTACAGTGCACATAACACATTCAAATTTCATAATTGATGCACAAATTACTATTAAATTTCCAATAAACGGCACAGTAGTCATGCACGCTTCTTGTTGGTCTACTTTTTCTTTGTGTGGTTTATTCGTACTTCTTCAGTGGTTCAAATGTGATACATCTGTGAAAATGTCACTTTTCTCACTTTTTACACAAATATTCATGTATGACCAATTTTCTTCTGTGTAAATTGTAAAATGAACATAGTAGCTGTGCGACACGGCCTTAACAAACAAACAATACTTTAAAGCTAACCAGCTTATGAATCTTATTGGTTTTGTTTGTAATTAATTAAAAGAAACACTTGAGAACAATGTCTTTGATCAAACCTCACAAAACGTTTCTGTTTTCTTTCTCAGTGGCAGTGCATCTGGTGTGAATGTAGTTCTGGGTCTTCAGAGTCTGCTGGGATCAAACCCCAACAGAGTGTCCCGAACAATAACAAGACTAATCCTTCATGAGAACTACAACTCATACGATAACGACATCGCCCTCCTGCAGCTCTCCTCACCAGTAACCTTCAACAACTACATTACTCCAGTCTGTCTGTCTTCCACCGGCAGCACCTTCTACAGCGGTGTCAACACCTGGGTCACAGGCTGGGGCAACATTAGAAGTGGAGGTAGATTAGTCATTGAAAGAAAAAGTCTGCTGGTTTCAGGCTTTAGGAACTGTAAATGGAATTCTATACACCTGTAATCTAAATTATAATGACAACATTCTTTAAACTTGATAGGGATAATTCAGATGCATCTACAGTGATCTGTGACTGCGCTGTTTTGGAGATTTTACAATCAATCACAAACTGTTCTTTCAGGGACTTGACGTTGTCAGTTGATCAATCTCTTTCTTCTCTTAGTCTCCCTTCCTGCCCCACGAAACCTCCAGGAAGGTCAAGTACCGATAGTGCGAAACAGACGGAGTAAGTGCAGCTATGGAGCCAGCCATTTTTCAGATAACCATTCTTGCTCTGAAACATCTTCTTAACATGTTCTTTAGAATCCTCTTTTTTGCATATTTTTCCATAGAAATGTTGACCCAGATGGATTCAGTCCCATCACTGTTTATTGACAATTTCTGGTTTCAACATGGAGTCACAAAAAATAGCGGCTAAATTGACTTAATTTGCTTGGATCTGGGAGTAAATCATTATCTGAGGGTGACATCACAGTCTCTCTCACTTCAGTTCTCAGATACAGTCAATAGGAGAAATACAACATTTCTCACTGACTGATCACCTATTATTACAAAAAAGTCATGATCATTTTTATTTGTTAGTGGGATTTATTGAAATGAGAAGGAATTAGAATTTGATTATCTATCTGGTGATCATCTACGTCTTTGTTTTCCTCGTCTGAGCTGGAATCTGGATCAGAACTGTACGGATGGATTGCTCTGATATCACTCCCCACTTTTGTTGCACCACTAACGTCAGTTTGGAGGTGTGAGGGGCTGTAAGCAAGAGGGAGAGAGTGTAAACAAAAAGGTGATGGGAAGTGTTGGCATGCTTACTATGCATCAACAGTCTTGTGCACAGCTCAGGGGCAAATTACAAACTCCTGCTGCTCTGCAGAAACTATGTCCTGTGATTGAAAGACCACTGGGAACACTTTTACAATCAAACAAAGATCAGAGTGGAACTTTAGTTGTTCTTACATGAGGTTTAAACATGTTTTGGTCTCATGCATGAAAGGTCAACATTCTTTAAAGAAAATCTTATCAAGTTTTGTTTGACATAAAAAACAAAAACTCCTTTGGTAGAAACTGTTTTCTCAGTATGAATTTGTGTGTTTCAAGTTTCCTTTTCTAATATGGCAAGCACAAACTGATATGATGTAGAAATAAATAAAAGAAGCAGTAAAGCCAGCTGGATGGAAAATGTTCCTGTCATTGAACACATCAGATAACACACTCACATTTAAGAGCTGTCCTTTGTTCCACCATCAGCAACGTTTCTACTCCTCATAAAGGCATGTGATGAAAGAAGAGCAGACAAACCTGTCAGATGACTTTTCAATGAGTTTGCAAGAAAAATTTTAAAAATATAACCATTAATCACAATAAAAGCCTCGTGATGACTGTGTGTTTTTATAATTTATACAAATCTGATCAGCAGAGGAATTTATGGAAACCTGAAATAGTGAATGCTAATGAAAAGTTTATCTGGTAAATTGAAAAACTAAAGATGTGGAAAATGTAAGACAATGACAAGACAGACGGCTACAGACAAAGGGAGATTTTTTTATATCTCCAAAGCTGCAGGAATGCTGTCAGGTCAGAGTAGATGAAGTTGTTTTCCCTCTGCTGATCTCTGTTGCATTTTCAGCCTGACTGCAGACATCTAATGCAATCAGAAGGCAAACTGGATTTTTATCATTCAAATTTAAGAGAGATTTTATTTATTTGTTCCTTTTATGAAGGCACCACATAACACAACCACACAATATATATCTCTTCAAAATATACACAAATTCCGAAATGCAGTCAATACAAACAACAAAACAACACATTAATTGAAAAGGGAAGACAGAATTTAAAAATATCCTTTTTTCATCCTGCTTCTTTACTCAATATCAATAAATAAAAACAAAAATACATTTTTTTAACTTGTTCTGTCCACAAACTGAGCAAACAGATTAGAGCTGAAGGCCTTTTTGTGTTGCACGGGTTTTACTATCACAAAAAAGGTTATATAACTTCGGAAAACCAGAGTGTAAATTTCTATAAACCCCTTTTTGTTTTTTATTATTTTTCATTTATTTGTTATATTCAGTGTGTGTGGGGAGGGAAAGGGGAAGAATGTGAGGGGGGTTAAAAGGAAGAGAGGTGGAGAAAGTGGGGGATACAGGCGCTGATTTGAATAAGTTGTTATTTTAAGCTGTGTAACAATTAAACCAGATCGGCTGAGACGACAAATATTACATCAAAGGAGAAATTCTGACACAAAGATGAGCGGAAGACATCTGTCCATCAACACACTGTGGGTTAGGAGGAGGGATGAAGCAGACAGGGAGCAGTGGGGCAGTGTGCACGTGGGGGTGGAGATACATGCATGCTGCCGATGTGAACCGTGTGTTCATGAGGTGAACCAGACCCCCCCATATACATGTAACCTTTTAAAACATGCTGTTGATCACAGAGAAAACGTGTTTATTTTGGTTAGAGCTTGATGTTTCAAGTTAAATATCTGTTTGATTCTTTCTGTGTACAAAGACAATTCAAATAGCTTTACTTAAAATATTGAAAATAACATTTAAAAGAAATCATTGAGGTTTTATCATTAAAATAAAAATTGACAGTAAGCCTAAAGTAGCAGTGAGGACATAAACTTTTAAGTAAAATGTATCAAATGCAACTTAGAACAGGCAGGTCTGTATGGCGTTTCATCTCTGCCATAAAGTGAAAGGGCGTAAAGAGAGCTGAGTGGGCGTATTCAGGAACTGAATGAGGGAACCTTACAACCACGCTGGCGCAATTCTAACAAGCGACCCCTCATTTTAAAACTGCACGGCTGCAATCCTAACCAAACGGGGATCCTGCTCGGTCAGTTCCTCTTTTGCGCCATCACCAGGATTTACGCCCAGTGTTAAGGGGGCGCTAAAGTCACTTGGGGGGCGGTATTCAGGGGTGTTTTTGTCACTTGGGGGATGTAACCTTTTTGGTTGATCTGATTGGGTGAAATTTGCATGTCAAGTCCGGCGAAGAAGCCGAGCGGGACTTTCTTTTAGAGGCTTTAATAAAAAAGAAACAGCGGCTGTAACGTGGATTAAAAGGATTAGAACTGACACAAAACTTCCTGTACTGACTAATCATGACCTTATTTTCCTACTACAATAAAGATTATGTAAAAAAATTCTAGCATCTTCAGAGCTATTGAGGATTTTTGACCAAATCTGATCCATTTGTAAATTTGAAAAATTCCTTAAAATAAACAAAGTGAAATATTGACATATTCTTTATTTTATTATGACAATAAGGTCATGATTATTCTGTACAGAAGGTTTGGTCACAGTAGCTTCAGTAGCTTCATAACTATTGATAACTTTAGTCATGATTCATATCTAGTAAAATTTGAAAACGTATATGCAACAAGATAAAATAAAGATGGACTTTCCTACAAAATATTTATTGTAACATGAATATGCTGACGAGTTTTCATTTCCAGTTAATATAAATATAGACATTTATTCTTTTTTGTGATGTTATTGATTTTTACAGAATGGTGTTTCACAGAGTCTACCCTTTGTTGACGGTTCCTTGTGGCAGCCGGCTTGCTGCAAGTCTGCATTCACAGCTTGAAGCGAATAATTCTGATTAGAAATACTTTTGTAGTTCACTCTCTTTGTTAATACAAAAAGGATTGAGATACTTGCTGACACATTTGAATGTTTATCAGAAGAGTTATTGAAGCAGTAAGTCCAAATCTGTGAAGATCTAATTTAACCCAACTGCAGCTGCTCTATTCCCGTGTTCCTCTGCGTAGCTGATAGCTTGCAGTTTAAACTGTGCTTCATAATTGTGTCTCTTTGCATTTCCAGGGTTTCCAAAACAGAATTGTTCTGCATTAAGCCCATATCTGCACCTAGGTACTAAGGGGGGGGGGGGGGGGTCTTCTTTCACATCCTCTCATCTCTCCGTACCGTTCTCATGCTGTTCTCTCCTAGATCCTCTTTACCGAAGTCACACAACAACACATCAGGGCCGCTCTGTACATTTTGGAGAAAATGTAAGACTTTGGCTGCACGGTGGCGCAGTGGTTAGCGCTCTTGCCTCACAGCAAGAAGGCCTCCGGTTCAAGTCCCAGCTGGGGGACATGAAAAACACAACATCAATGGGGGACCTTTCTGTGTGGAGTTTGCATGTTCTCCCCGTACATGTGTGGGTTCTCTCCGGGATCTCCGGCTTCCTCCCACCTTCCAAAAACATGCTTCATAGGTTAATTGGCAACTCTATATTGTCCCTAGGTGTGAATGTGAGAGTGAATGGATGTGTGATTGTGGACATTCTACCCTGTGAGAGACTGGCGACCTGTCCAGGGTGTCCCCTGCCTTCGCCCACAAGTGGCCGGGATAGGCTCCAGCAGCCCCGTGACCCCGAAAGGGAAAGGGAAAAACGGTTAAGAAAATGAATGAATGAATGTAAGACTTTCACCTTATGGTTGTGAAAGTACTGTACATAGAAAATATGATAAAAGGCAGATAGCCACATGCAGCTCAAGAGCCGCCTGTTGCCCCCCCCTGCGCTGAAAAATGAAAGTCCCGCCTCGCTGCCTCGCTGATAAGACACGTAAATTTCAGCCAATCTGATCAACCAGAAAGGTTACATCCCCCAAGTGACAAACACACCCCTGAACACCGCCCCCTCAAGTGACAAAAACGCCCCCTTAACACTGAGCGTAAATCCTGGTGAGGGCACAAAGGAGGATTGCAGCCATTCAGTTGTAAAATACGGGGTAGCTCGGTTAGAATTGCGCCTGCGTGGTTGTAAAGTTCACTCACTCAGTTCCTGAACGCCTGCTCAGTTGTCTTTACGCCCTTTCACTTTATGGCAGAGATGAAATGCCATAGGTATTTAAATAAACTCAGTTTTTCAACTGATCTGAGGCTTTTTAGAAGTGTGTTCTAGATATTGCTATGTTTTCCTTGTTTGGTTTTCATTTTTTCTCACTGTTACCTTTTTTTGTTTTTTGGTGCACGTTACCAGTGACTCCGCCCACTCACCAGTGGATCTTTTGTCACGGCTGCCTCCAGTTAGCTAATTAGCCACTCTGCATTTAAGAACCGCTCCCTCAGGCTACATGGGCAGCCCATCTCTTCATGATGAAGTCGCTTGGTATATTTCTGAAGGTTATTACCTTTTTTTTTTTATTTATTTAATCCTTAAGATTCTGTTACGTCTTTTCTTGTGATTCTCTGTCCGCTTGTCTGACCATGACAGATCTGTGGAGCATCGAAGCTGAAGGCAGCTTCTCCATGTTTGGATTAAACTCTGGGCACTAACAAAAGACCAAGATCCAGGTGACCGGAAAGGGTACAAACTGTCAGGAGGTCAATTATGTATTTTGGCACTAAACCATTTAAAGCTTTATTAAACTGCCTCAGAACTTTTAATTCTATCTGACAGGTAGCCAGTGGAAAGCCCTCAGAACTGGACTGATATGCCCAACGTTTGTGGAACCCGAGCAGCAGAGTTCTGAATAAGCTGCAGTTTCCTGATTTTTAAACTTCACGTTTTTAGTCCATGAAATTCTTTTTGGAAGATTTTGTGACTACCTTAATGTGTGTATTAAAATCTAGGTCTGTGTCCAAAACTTTCACCCAAGTTTCTGGCCTTGTTGGTTTTAGATGAATATGTTGAAGCTCTGTAGCGACCTCCAACTGTTTCTCATTTGACCCTAAAATGATAACCTCAGTTTCTTTTTTCTATTTTAGCTAAAGAAAGATGTGGCTCATTCAGTAATTAATGTCCTCAATGCATTTACCAAGAGTCTGTACAGGGCCTCGGTCTCCTGGTGTCATTGTGATATATATATGTGTGTGTCGTCTCCGTACAGTAGCTAAGGTAACTAATGTCTATAACCTGGGCCAGTGGGAGCATGTAGATGTTAAACAGTGGTGTACCCAGGATAAAGCCTTGGTGAACTCCATATATGATCTCTGTTGGCTCAGATGTGAAAATACTAATTGACAAGAAATATTTTTTTCCAAATATGGTTTCTCCTCCAAGCTGGGGTCCTCTACCAGAGCCCTGGGAGCTTGAGGGTCCTGCAATATCTTAGCTGTTCCTGTTCTTTTCTGGACTGAGAGGTCTGAGGTCTTTCCAGGTATCTGTTGTAGCCACTCCTCCAGCTTGGGGGTTACTGCCCCGAGTGCTCCAATTACCACAGGAACCACTGTCACCTTCACTTTCCAGGCTTTCTCCAGTTCTTCTCCGAGTCCCTGGTATTTCTCCAGTTTCTCATGTTCCTTCTTCCTGATGT
>JAUDJI010000837.1:0-12426 GCA_037389245.1 Oryzias sinensis | reverse complement strand
CAGTACCGATCCCCTGCATCCTCCTCACTCCAACTGAAACCACTACCTGTGTCCCTGAAGAGAAGTTACAGCAACTACACACATGACAACAAAAATTTAGGGAAAATCATGCAGAGTGGGGGGAATTACAAGTTGGAAAACTCTGATTTATGTTTTCTGACTGAGAGTGTATGTGTGTGTGTGTGTGTGTTTTTTATTTGAGGGGGGGGGGTACTTGGAGAGAACCCCATCTGTGTACTCTTAATTCTGATTTTCTGTTATTCTAAGAGATTATCTTTAATTTAATTTGATCAAATCTTTTAGGAACCCTCTGCGACCCTTTGTCACCTCTTTGCTGATCTTCAGGTTCTTCATCATGAAACTCTTGGGTTTGAACTCCGGACCATGCATCCTTAACCCCTCCCAGCGGCCACACTGGGGTCACAGTAGCCGGAGTCCAACAGTGACTCAGGGGAAGCATTACTAAGCGTGCCTGAAAAACACGAGCTTCCCATAAGTATTTTTTTTGGCAGTTGCAGATCTGTCACCTTTAAATGCTGTGTACAGTCTTTAAAGTGTGATACAGCTCTACTCACAGTGTGATACAGCTCTGTCCAAAGTGAATGAGGCGTGCACGTGGGAAATCAATCAAACGTTTTTAATTTTGACGTCCCGATGGAAGATGTTTTCCTTATCCTCAAGATCCATTGCAGTCTGGATCAGCTGTTTTTTGAGGATCTGGAAGAAAAAAATGGAGTGAGGAGAAAAGAGTTTCCAGAGGCTAAAGCTGCTTCTGAGGAGGACAGGGTCTGTTTTACTCTTCATTCTAATCTTCTCAGCCTGTTTGCATCTAACGCCTAACTAACTGTTAGAAAAATGCATATAAGTTATCTCATATTTGCTTTTATGAATTACCTAGCTATGTAGGTAATTATGTTTGCATAAGTGTTTGTGTCCAAGTTCTGTTTCACAGGGAGGTGAAGGTGAAACTCTTGGGAGGAACCGACTGTCCTAGCGTCTTCCCAATATCAGCTTGTTATCTGCTTCCAGACCTGAATCAAAGGACGCTCTGTTTTAGTTTATCTGTGAGAAAAGGCTTTGCAGGGCCAGAGATGGTGTGGGGAAGACTGTGAATGGATGGACATGTTGCAATTAATGTTTTCTGATACCGCTGCAGCTGTGTTCTTATCTGTGTTCTTTACATATGCGCTGTTTCTCAGTGCATATGTAAATTAGGGAAACCCCAACAAATTTAACAAAAGGGGAGGCGACAGGAATATGCGCCAGAGCGGAGAAAGATTGTAACTGGGTATCATTCTCTGTTCATTCTCCTCCTAAAAGGTACCTTTATCTCTGTCTTTCTTTCCTTTTGACGTTATTCATATAGATTGTTTGAACCCAACACTAACATGTTCGACAAGATTTCAGTCAATGAGCAAAACCTCAGGAAGTTTCTGCAGAAGTAGAGGGAGAACATCTGTGAGCACAGGCCTACCTTAATTTCCTCTTCCTCCACTTTGCCTCCTTTGCTTTGCCAAATTGATTGCAAAACATTGCATCCCCTTTTGTGATTCTTTGCGTGCCTGTTTGGACCTCATCATTACTTCCCTTGGCAGGACGGGCAAGACCCAATGCATAGTAATGGTGCACGTGACGGCCAATCCAGTAATATATATCGATGCTGGGTACTGAACAGTGCAGTGGAAGTTTTCCAGATTCCTTGTTTTTCTTTCAAGATAATCAAGTGTCAGTCAAATATGTGTACAAACAAGTAAACAAGAATGAATGTAAAATCCATCTACATTCCTAAAGCTCAGCATACTGTTGTTTTTCCACATCAACATAATCCAAAGGGAATATTATTAGAACATTCTAGTACAGTTACGACCCCGGGGTGTGGGAGGGAAAAGGGAATCAGCAATACAACAGATCCGTATTAACTGATTTATTCGGAGCAATAAGCTACAACTGGTTCTGTCACACAGATATCCTCCCACATGGGATCACAACGTGATGTAGACACAGTTGACAATAATCAAAGAACACATGCCCGTAAAAAGAAGCATTTAGACATGGCAAGGATAAGTAGAAATCATTCTAATGTGCCAAGAACCGAAATGAAACACAAATAAGTGCACAGAACACAAATGGCGAGCTGAAGAGTCAGCCGCCCTGGTGCTTGGGCCACGTCAGCTTATGTGTCCGTGCCTCCAGCGCAGAGGGGCAGGGCCAACGCTGTAGATGGAGTGACAGGCCAACCAGGACAACGAGGCAATGACGTCCAACCTAGAAGAAAGGAGATGGGCCAATCGCCTCCCAGGTACCACAGCGTTCAATTAACATAACTAATAATCTAAAGCAAGAAGAAAGCTCATCCACCCCCGAAAGACTCGGCACGTAACACCCTCCCCCTTAAGATCTGGACACCGGGTTACCCGGTGACCTCATACCCTAGACAAAGCGTCAGCTAGTACATTGTCAGACCCCTTCTTGTGACGAATTTCCAGGTTAAAATCCTGGATCACAAGTGCCCACCGCATAAGACGTTGATTGTGGTTGTACATACTTGACAGAAACGTGAGTGGGTTATGATCAGTATAAACCAGAACAGGAACAGCACTTGACCCAAGGTAAACCTCAAAGTGCTGCAGAGCCATCAACAGGGCTAAAGTCTCTTTCTCAATGGTGGAATAGTTGGTCTGGTGCTTCGCAAATTTACGCGAGAAATAGGAAACGGGGTGGTCGATTCCCTCAGAATCCTCCTGTAAGAGTACCGCACCAGCAGCCACTCCACTTGCATCCACTTCCAATTTAAACGATTCTGAAAAATTTTGGGCAGCTAGTACCGGGGCATGGGTGAGGAGGGTTTTTAAAGAATCAAAGGCGTGTTGGCATTCTGGGGTCCAGGTGAAGGCCGTAGATGGACTGAGAAGATGCGTCAGAGGATAAACAACTGCGGAAAAGTTACGACAGAAGGCACCATAATATCCTGCCATTCCTAGAAAGCGGCGAAGTGCTTTGCGAGTAGAAGGGGGAGGAAACTCGACTATAGCAGATATTTTCGCGTCTACCGGCCGCACCTGTCCCTGACCAACTTCTCTCCCTAAATAAATAACCGTAGCTTTGCCAAAGTCACACTTAGCCAAGTTTAGAGTAAGCGAAGCTTTGGCCAGCCGTGCAAATACCTCGCCGAGCACTTGTACATGTTCTTCCCAAGAGGAGGTGTGGATTATGAGATCATCTAAATATGCATTGCAATTTTTCAAATCAAATAATTAAGTAGCCTTTGGAAGGTTGTCGGAGCATTACACATACCAAAGGCCATGACTTTATACTGAAGGAAATGATCAGGTGTGACGAAGGCAGAGATATCTGAGGCACGAGGTGTAAGGGGAACTTGCCAGTATCCTTTTAACAGATCCAGTTTTGTGACATATTTGGCAGTACCCAAATTGTCCACACAATCCTCCATACGTGGTAAAGGGTAAGAATCGGGAATAGTGATCTTATTTACTTTACGAAAATCGGTTACGAACCGGCGCGAGCCATCCGGCTTCACCTCCAGGAGACAAGGAGAACTCCAGGGGCTGGAACTAGGTACTGCTAACCCATTTTGGAGGAGGTAGTCTGTTTCAGTCTTCATAATCTCACGTTTGGTGACGTTTAAGCGGTAGGGATTCTGTTTTATTGGCCGAGCTGCTCCTACATCTATGTCATGTTCAATGACCGTAGTCCGAGTTGGCACATCCTGAAATAAGCAGGAGTAGCGATCGAATAAAGAGACCACATCTCGTTGTTGGTCAGGAGATAAATGGGGCAAAAGAGTCGGCAGTCTGGTTAATAACTCAGAGTTTGATAATCGGGCGCCGAGATGAGCTGAAGGAGGGACGCGGAGCCCATCATCCTTAAGAATGGTACCCTTGGTTGTAATAGGGATGCAACAGCGCTCCACTGGAATGTCTTTGCACGGCTCAGCCTCGGCTTCTTTGGGAAAATACTTCTTCAGCATATTTATGTGACACACACGTTGTTTTCGACGTCGTTCTGGAGTAGCTACAACATAATCAGTCTCACTCAGCCGCTCAGTAATAGCGTAGGGACCACTGTAGTGAGCGGAAAAGGTCGCTCCCTGAGAGGGAAGCAAGACCAGTACTTGTTCGCCAGAATGAAACTGCCGAGGCTCCGCTGACTAGAGGGCTGCATTGGGATCGGGTCCCGCCGGGTCCCGCGGGACCCAACCCAAATCTCGCGGGATTGGGCGGTTTGGATTGTGCTGCGGGCGGGAGCGGGCGGCAAAAAATAAACCCCGCGGGATCAGTGCTGGCATGTATATCTCATGAAAATATATTAGCGGACTACGTTAGGCTGTGCAGCTGTTGGTTTCTTATGTACTGAAGCTCCTTGAACGCACCAGGTAGAGACGCCCAATGGGCTCTGTCATGTAACCTGATGTTGGGGGTGCGCCCCGCCCCGCCTCTTACTAAGAGCGCGCTTCAGGCCGTCTGTCTGCATGCGCACACACGCACACTTTTAACCGAACAGGATTTGTGAAAATATATTTAATAATTAAGTCGCACATTACACAAGAGGAATGCATCAAAAGACGAGGCTGGAGGAGGTCATGAATCTCTTTAATAATATCAATAAAAATACGTGTTTTTTTCCTGCGGGACGGGGGACGATACAAAATCAATGCATCTCAATTACTGTGCGGGACTAAATTCTCTGAGTTTTGCGGGTGCGGGCGGGAGTGGACATACATATTGCGGGAGTGGGCGGGAGTGTAACGCATACGTTGCGGGAGCGGGCGGGATTGGTCAAAAATTCAGCGGGCGCGGGCGGGAACGGGATGAAGAAAATAGTCCCGCGCAGGGCTCTACCGCTGACCGATAGATGGAGTGACAGGCCAACCAGGACGACGAGGCAATGACGTCCAACCTAGAAGAAAGGAGATGGGCCGATCGCCTCCCAGATACCACCGCGTTCAATTAACATAACTAATAATCCAAAGCAAGAAGAAAGCTCATCCACCCCCGAAAGACTCGGCACGTAACATACACTGTCTGGTCACATGACTTTGCTGAAGTGTTTTCACACGTTGGACTGGAGCGATGGACTGATCAGTTTTTGCTGACATTAAGTGTGTGTTGCCCGACAACACGGATGATGTTTACAGATCAGGTTTATTCCACAAAAGCATCTGTAATCGCGTCTCCATGTCTGAGTTTGTGAGATCATTCAGAGACTCTCCCGGTACGGTGAGCTTCACTCCTGCAGCAGGAGCTGCGTCTGATTGACGGACACTTTCTGCAGTGTTTCTGCGACCCAGTCTGATGACTTGCTGCCCTGCATTAGTCAGATGAGGGAAAAAAATATAAAATAAGAATAAAAGTGGAGGATCTTTTTATTATTGTCTGGATGAAAATAAGAAAACTATCATAAAGTTCAGGAGGCCTAAGCAGCTGCGCCCTCCCCTCCTGTAACCTCTCTCCTGTCTGCCCACCAGCCGGCCTCCCAGGGGGCGGCGTAGTGGTTGTGCCTGCTCCAGCACTATGGGCCCGGCGACAGACTGGTGACCTGTCCAGCGTGTACCCTGCCTTCGTCTAAAAGTAGCCGGGACAGGCTCCAGAAACCCTGCGGACCCGAAAGGGAAACAGCGAGTTAACAAAATAGTCAGATGGAAGTTCAGGATGAGAAGAGATAAGATAAGACTATAATGCTCGGATCGATCCTCCATGTTGGATTTGGACGGCAAAATCCCATTGATCCACATATACGTCACATGCCCAAAGCTGAGTCCCTGATTGGTTGGCGTGATGCATCAACCCTGTCAAAGTTGACACGGGAATTGCCTTCAGTGTGAAGGCAGCATTAGAATCCTAATCTGATGCAGAACGATTGAGGAAACATCTAAAATAAGGTAAATACAAATAAACCAACTGGAGAATCATTCAATCAAGAAGAATGAAAAAAAAAAAAGAAATTCTAAATGCTCGCCATCACTTTCATTATTCATTTTAGAGGACTTTTTCATCTGGTCATTCTTGTCCATGTTTCTTCAGACTTCAACGGGACTGGGGCTTATATAATTCCCATTTTAAAAATCCCACTGAAAGTCCATTCATTTACAGAGGAGAAATTAAATGTGGCTTTAAGGAAACTCCTTCCTTCTGCACAAGTTGTTTGCTTGATGTAACTTTGCCTTTGGATGTTTTTTGTTCCTCTCTCTGGTTCTGGCTTTCTTTCTCTCCCCAACAAAGTGCCTCAAAATGGACAAATTAGTTTCAAATACTGCAACCATGTCTATATGTTCTCGAATATTTGTTTTTTGCTGTCCATTTGAAGCTTTCACAGAAGTATCTGCCACACGGCGGACGTGTTTTTGTGGGCCTCCTGCTCAAACTAAAGCGCCATTTTCTGCTACGCTATACAGCAACGACATGCTGTAACTCATTCATGCAGACTTTTATTAGGTTATTTCTCTTCAATATTACGCGAACTGGAAAAGGCGCTGATCATATCAGTGAGAGTAAACTATATGTCCGATCCATGATTGAGACGGAACACCCAATTTCAATCAAGTCTGAAACAACGTGATCAGATCTGGTTTCCAATCACGTGATCGGATCAGGACACCAGGGATGGACTTACTATTAGGCAAAGGTAGGCGATTGTCTGGGACCCCCAACACTTGAGGGACCTTGAGCTGAATACTCAAAATATTTCAAATAAAATTCCCATGCCCTTTCGTTACTCTGTCATTAAAAAGACAGACCACTAAAATGGCAGTACATTCATCCTCCCCTGTTCCTGTGTAGCAATGGACTATTCCATTAAAAGCAAAAACGTTTAAGGAGCAGAGAGGCTCTAACAAGATTTTTTTTTAAAGCGGTAAAACGATGCATAGTTATCCGAGTGACTGAAAAAAGAAAAGGGAGGGATACAGTAAGACATTTCTGTTGCAACACTTGTACAGGAAGACAAAACAGGTAAAAGAACAGAATAAACACAAAATGAAGAAACTGAAGAATGAGAAAAAAGGACAGAAAAGGAGAAGAAGAGCAAAGGGTGGTGAAGGTTTTATTTTTATTGACACTACTCCACAGTGAACTGTTTTGTTCCATCATTTGTTTTTAGTAAAACCTGACAAATTAAAGAAAAGACAGAAGCTCATCATTTGTTCCTACTAGGAAGTGAGGGATTAACACATTAGTGCATTCATTCATTTCTAATTAAAAACAATTTATATAAAATACATTTAACATTTAAATGGGATTTAATTTTTTTGAAGCTAATCAAAACACCTTGATGATGTCTAGAACTAACAGATGTTTTACCCTTTAAGGATTTAACTAAAGGAATATGAATATAAATGCTGCAAAGGATCCCATATTATTGACACACACATTATATAATATTTTTATAACACACACATTTGAACACAAACATACTAACAGTCACAGACACTAACAAAAACACTAAAATACACACAAAACTCAAACTCACACACATATTTAGTGTGTAATGATTAATAGATTAATCAATAATTCGTTTTCTATTCCTACCATCCAACCAGATCAATTTGTCTGAGGCAAATTGTTCATTAGATCGAACTATATCACTGTAAAATCTTTTCAAAATAAAATAAATTCTTTTCATCAATATTGGTAATTGCCGTTTATTGAAACAAAGATTTATTTTACTATGATGTAAAAACAACCAAGTGCCATCAAAGTGGACAACAGACGTGATGAAAGCAAAAACTGACCACAGTCCATCATTCCAGTCCAATGTGTGGAAACACTTTGAATGTCATGTGACCCTCCAGTGTGCTGGAATGTTCTAATAATGTTTCCTTTGGATTCTTTGGATGTGGTAAAACAACTGAACTCTAGGAAAGTATAATGTGAATGGGTTTATCATCAATTCTTGTTTACTTGTGTGATTGTACACATATTTAATTTACACTTGAAAGTTATCCATGGCATCTGGAAAACGTCACCTTCACTGTTCAGAACCAAGAATTTATCTCTGAGTCACACTGGTTGAGGTTTTGGCTGAAGATGTTCTGGATCCATTTAGGTCAGTGAATCGGATCATTTGAAATGAACCAAAGTATTGAATCGAATCAGCAACCAAAGGTTATGATAGAAATTGAATTGTTGGTTAAATGAATCGTTACATCCCTGTAATAACTGACGCACGCACACGCCCCTTTTGGTCGGTTCGTACAGAAACTCCCCACGTGGGAGGAATCCATCCTGGAAACATGTGGCATCTGCAGTACCTGCTCAGGTACGTAGGGGGAGGGGGGTGGGTTGTTTCTAACCCAATGCTGCCACGCCGCGGGAACCCACGAGCTGCGACAAAAGGTTGTCACGTGTTCTGAATCTGAACGCCAGAGAAATCAACCGCGCGTGGCGGCAGCGCCGCGGCTGAACAGCAGCAGCAGGAGGAGGAGGTTCTGGAGAATAAATGAGCGGACCGAGAGCGACGGAACACGAAATGAGAGCGGCCGCAGGTCCAAAGTCTTCCTGAGGTAGGGCTTCAGTTCAGACGCACTCTTTGCGTGACGTGTTTGCTGAACTACTCTGCGGTTGGACGGCGAGCTGACCGTGAGTTTCCACGCGTGTGGCTCTGAGACGCTTCGCGCTCCTTTGCTCGTTCTGGAGACCCAGAACTCTCGGTTCGGGTCGTGAATCACCATGTAGAAACGACGTTTGTGACAGGAGCGCGGACGGAAAGACCCGCAAGAAGTCCCCCATCTGCTACAAATGTATGGAAAGCTGGATGTGTCAAAACCGGTGAATAATAAAGAAAAATCAAGAAAGTGTCCATTCGCACATCAGGTTCAAAATTCGTGGGGCCAGCCCTGACCTTTTTTCTTGGCCCCGAGTCTTAAGGTTAGTATTAGGGTTGGGGTTTCGGGTTAAACCACCAAATAGTTCCTGAGCGTGGCTGTGTTTCTGCAGCTCAGCGCTCCTCCAGGGGACGGATCAAATGATGCAGAAAACACATTTCTCACAGCTAGTGTGTGACAGATAAGTTTCATTTTAAATATGTGCGGCCAACAACTAAATGCAACCTTGGACGCACTTAAAATACATGCGGGCAATGCAGCAGTGCACATCTTGGCTGCACGAATTAATCAACATGAATTTCTGTCACTGTTTGTGCTGGGCGGTCGCAATGGAGAAAAACATCAGCCTTAAATCAAATATTCTAAATGCATTAAACTATAGCAGACCAGTATAAGGTAAATCAAAACATGGTTGCCTATGAATGAAAATGGACAAAAAAACTGCATCTTGTTGGTATAAACTACATGTGAGGTTAATTAATTTTTTATTTTCACCAATATTTTTTACTTACAGTAAGCTAAAGTGTCAATTTATCCTTTGTGTGTAAATAAACAAGTACAGATTTAGTTATATAACAAGTATTTAACAGGTTTGATCTGAAATGATCTACGCTAACTAACTGACACCGCTGCACGTTAGCCACGTTAGTGTTTTTTACTATAACCCAGCCTTTCTTGCAAGTCCTAAAAAACATAGTGACATTTTGAAGGAGCGCCATATAGCTTTCAAAATCCCTTAGATATCAGTAAACATATCCAGAATTATAGCACGGTCCGGGTGAATACTCGATTCTGATTGGCTGCCTACGTGTGCAGTAAGAGGTATAACGCACAGGGATATCCGCACGCCCCAAAAAGAAGTTCCTATCTTAAATCTTCTGTATCACTGCACGGCTTCTTTAAAACAACCTTTAGCTTCATCATCTGGACAAAAACAAGCGGGAAGAGGGGAACTTTGTCTCTGAGCTAGGCCTGCACGATAGGAGAAAAATCTGCGATATGCGATATCAGTGTTTGAAACTGCGATGACGGTATGACTTGCGATAAATGGACATATAGCAAAGCAAAAATGCAAATGCGTTTCCATTTCACTGTGATAGTTTTATTTAATTAATTCAACATAACTTAAAGTGCAAATCATTTCAAAAAGAAGACAAATATTTAACACAGTACTTGCCAAAACTAAGATTAATGATTAAGAGGAAATATAGACGCCCTTTTTTCTTCTTTTTGAAGAAAAAAGTTCTGGCCAAAACTTAGATGAACAAAGAAGAAAGAAGATAAGAGGCCCAAAAACACACATGTGACATACTGTGAACAATAAAGAACACTATCAGTATGTTTCACTTACACATGTTCTTTGAAAGGAAAACCAACATGTTTACTTTTGATGGTTTCAAACGTGTTTGCTGACATGTTACTATGTTTCCTGATGTACTGAAAAGTCTCTCTGAAGGTGAGCTGCTTGCAGGATGCAGAGGTACTTCCTTGCAATCTTGCTCAGCTGTGGGAATTTAATTTGGTGGAGTTTCCACCATGCTAAGGGGTCTTCTTCACTGTCTAGGGGTGCAGACAGCATCTAGCTATTAAGCTCAGCTTCTACAGCTTGTGACAATTGCGCAACAGATGAGCTGAGTGGGCTTGTCTTAAAGAACCCCCCCCCCAGGGACTTTTTTGCCTTTTTCAGCGGAGCACTGGGTGGATCATTGGTCTGGGCTTCTGCATCCATGGAGGTTCTCTCCTAGAATGAAAAACAAAATGTGAGAAAAAAAACTTTTGGACAAAATAAACATCTCTGGAGAGAAAAAAAGGAATGTATGAAAAACCTTTTGTGCCATTGCTTCCATTTCTGACACCACCCTGGTCTTGATGTTCCAGACTTGATCGGTGCTGATATAGTTGGCTTTGAATCTGGGATCCATGAAACCCGCCATGTCCAGAAGTTCTTGGGTAGCTGGATTTTCATATTTCGTAATCAAATAGTCAAAAAAGGTTTTCTTGATTGATTTTGTCAAATCCCTGTCCACTTCCTTCTCTGCGAGCACGGATGTCTTCATCAGATGGGGGACTGGTTTCACATATGAAACACTAACATAACTCCAGTGCATCTGTAAAGTTTTGCAGGGGGTGTAATGCGTGAGAAACTGCACAGTAAAACTCAAATATGGTTCAGTCGTGCGGCTTGACCACTGGTCTGTGGTACTTGCAAAAAATCCAAGCCTGGCTCAATTCCAGCGTAACTGTCCAGCGGCACGTCTCATACATTTGTGGAATGGCTAATTGTGAAAAGTAATTACATGACGGGATTTGAAATCTCCAGTCCATTTTTTTATTAAATTGACAAAGCCCTGTCGGCTCACTGTATTTATGGGCATCATGTCCTTTGCCAAAAAGTGTGAAATCTCCTCTGTTATTTCTTTGTGACGCTTGGAAATTTTTCATAAGGGGACCCACTTGCACCCACTTGTATTGAAGGTGATGGTGGAGATTGCTGGTGTTTCCTCGGTTAGTTGCCACAGGTGTTTTGACATGCTTTGCATTGTACCTGTGTTTGGAGAATGTCGTCTGTCCTGAAACCAAAGTATCTCCAAATAACCGACATTCTTTTTTTTCCCACCACGAGCACATCCTCTGAGGTGTTGTTCTCAGCCATTGCAGGTCTTGTTTGGTCACGTCTGTAAAAAAAAAAAAAAAGTTTTTTTCTCATTCTATAGGGCTCCAGTTAATTGGTCAATGGCATAAAGAGCTTTATTTGATTTGTTACTTCAAACTACAAAGAGATTGTTTCGCATTTGTGTAACCATATTAGGAGAACACTTATTGCCATTTATGCCTCTTCTTGTGGTATGCATACCCCATTGGCACCGATCCCACAATGGCGATGAATTTGCGGTTAATCGTGCAGGCCTACTCTGAACTGATGCTTTATTTAACCCACCGTGTCGATCAGCAAATATATTGCTTTCCTTTACCGCTGCAGTCAGGATTAGAGGTCAGTGCGGTGCTTTGGCACTGTCGAATTTTGAAGGAAATTACCCTTTTAGATAAGCAAGTAAGTGTGGAAAATATGGTGTTTGTTTTTACTGGCAGGTGGGTGGATGTAGACTAAGACAACAAAATAAGGCATGTGCCAGACTTTAAAATTATATGTGCCACTTTGCATATGTGACTTTGTGTGTGAGTTTGTCATGCATGTTTGACACAGCACACAAAGCAACATGTTTACCTCCATAAGGCCTAGCCTGGATTTGAACCATTAACTTCCTACTGTGAGGTAAAGGTGTTGACCTCCACACATGCAGCACCTGACAAGAATAAAAAAGGTCATATTGTCATGGCACGCTAGGCGAGGCAGACCCAGGCGCCGGAACCCCGAAGGAAAACACAGGTGAGTAAGATGGTAAGTAATTGTTTTAATATTATTGGGAGTTGCTTGAGATCTTGGCGTGGCTGGAGGCTGGAGAGCAACAGGTGATGTCGCTGGAGGTAGCTATGGCTCGTGGCGTGGCTGGAGGTCAGAGTTGGCTCGTGGCGTGGCTTGATGGTTCTTTGAATTCTGTGAGGTTCCCCGGCTCCGGTAAACAGGA